>JAXGGS010041222.1:0-23651 GCA_035585475.1 Armandia brevis | reverse complement strand
CCCCCGCAACCCCCCCCCCCCCCCGCCCCCATCCCCCCAAAAAACCCTCATTGTTACATCCAAAGCAAAAGTTGGTATTTATGTCTTAAGTCACTTCTTATGTACCTTTCAGAAAAGTAATGGCAGCGGATATGTCAAAGCAAACAAAGGTAGGCAAAATGTTGCTTGAATTGGGCAAATTGGATTGAATCTAATTTTACCCTGATGCGCACACCTGTCAGAGAGAGCCCTCAAATATTTTTAGAGAAAGACTGGTCTTTGCAAACACTAACCCACCAGACTGCAGATTAATCTAACTAACGGTAATTTGAATTTTGAATAGCTACGTTAGAATATTGGTGGTTACTTCGGGGAATCACATGACAAAGATAAGATGGTCTACAGCCAATTATGTTAATCCGCCACGAGTAACATCTGAATGGTGCAGCTCACTTAGGTGTGACCGCGAGCGGCGTCACTTACATCGTGGTGAGGCAACCATGCTGTGACAAACACCGGACAACTATCTCGACATAAACAAAGACGCATACATGTTAATACATACAATAATATCTCAAACATACACAGTAAACTTTATTGATTAACATGATCGTCGGGATATGTGCTTCAGAATGAACCTAACTATCATTAATATCACGTTCAAAAAAGTTGAAAACTTTCGGATAGTGACAAAAAAGGCCAAAAATCATGGGCACTACGGCATGAATCAATCCCCTCGCTTTTAAGTATATTTGTTAGAATTATAATTCTGAATAAAAACTAAAATCCTCTCAAAACTTGCCATCTAGCGACACTCGTGGATCACTATATGATCTATGATATTAAGCTACAGATTAACAGTATCATGAAGGTTTTTGAAATATTTGTATCCTGATGATGCAATGACATGGTCATCTAATTGTTGACTTCATGGTTTATAGGGTATTGTCGGAAATAACGGTGAGGAAATATAGATTTAGGCGAACTGCCCAACTACGAACTCTTGGATTTCTGTTGATCAATTATTTATTCTATTCAGACTATTTCTGTTAAAGAATAGAGGTACATGCGTGTCCCCGTACACTTCATTCCCATGTTATTTGGCCGACTGTACAGTGTGTTTGTTGTTTGCGATGACCCACATATTTTCTTTGGTACATCAGTGTTGATATTATTGTCTAGACAAGTTAAGTAAATCACTCGATAGTGATGGTTACATCTGCAGTACGTAGCGTAATATGTATTTTGGCGATACGCCTCTAACAGTTAATAATTAAGAGATATTCAGATCAAGAAGGCGTCTCCTGACTTGTTCACCCGATCGCCTTATATAGTATATGAAATATACAAATCTATATCTCATATAAATGAAAGGTAAATGACATATGACAGATAACAAGTCCAAGACTCGTGTATAACTTACGTATAAAGACACATGGCTAAAACTGAATTTGATAAGGATATATACTGTTCATACTAGTCACTTTCGCAATGACTTTGTTCATTGATACGATCTTGTAATAATATCAAATATATCGGGGCAGCTCTACTTATGTCAACTCGACGCGTCATTCTAGTCTGAACAGCACAATCACATCGGATCATAAAAAAACGTACATTTATTCTTCATAAAAGCAGAATTTTTTTATAAGACGAATCATGTTACTTGATTATATTGAGCTGAGGGCAGTACTTAACAAGAGCGTGATTTATTAATTGATTTAAGTATCAATTTCCAACTAGACACACACATACCACTCCAGTACAGGTAAACAACCGACTTTGCACCATATTTATAAGCGAGTAGAGTGTTGAATGCAGTACAATATACAGGCCTGAATTCATATAGTTTTGTTGTATACAAAGTCCCACCGGGATTTGAGTTGACATATGTGAATGTATATTTAGTCTAAGTTTATCTTGTCCCGTCCGTACTGAGAAATATCGCGATCGCTTGACATGACCAGAGACACGTACGTGCACCTCAAACTTTGTATACATTTTGGATTTGTTTCTGCTTGGCCCTGAAGTCTACATAAACGATTGTTAACGTATTGACGGTTTTGGTTCCACAGACTGACGAGGTAAGCATAACCTATACAGTATATTCAAATTTAATAAAGGGGTTGATAAGGCGAATATTTCACATGATGAAATGAAAGTCATTTAAGAAAATAATGCAGTCAGTATAATAAAATTGAGAGCTGTAAATCAACGATACGATGAGAAATGTGTTGTCTACAGGATAGCTTATCCAAGGATCATGAATCTATCTCTGTGAAAGGAGGAGGACACGGTCATTGGGAAATTTTTTTTATCAATATTTTTTCTGTGCTCTAATATAGGGCAGTCCACTTGTATTGCATCTTTCCGCAATATTATAAGCGATGTTCAGTGCTTTAAATTAGGTCTTTTCAGTCTTTTTAGCTCTCAGCTGGACCCTCTTATTTAAATCCGATCCCTACACCTGCGTCTAAATGTACAATACCTCTCTCGCCAGCATCCTGCATAACCTACGTGTACCCCCCCCCCCCCATTTCGTTTGTTTGCGTCAACCTAATCCTCTTTTATTACTCTGAGTGACTGCAAATACTTGATCTTAATGATTATACCATTTATCAATTAAACATGTCATGAGGCTCATTGTGTATCTATTCTAGAAATTTTATATATTATTTTAATGATGGATGGGCATCTTAGCATTTATACATTTTAATATTAAAATATTTACATTTGTAGTATATCAATCGTAAAATAGTCAAAAATATTTATATATTCGGTTAGCGAAAAGTTGTGCTCCCGATTTCGGGAGTTTTTGGGAGAATCGGCGGGTTCTGAGAATCTGTTAAATTGTAATTCTGTATCCGATGGGCACCTTTAAAACTTCGACAAAGTGTCAAAAAGTGACATTTGCCGAACATTTGGAACTGGGTCACGAAACTGGGTCACAAATGCGGGGCAACTGGGTCACACATGTTCGTTTGTGTAGAGGAGAGGGTGAGAGGTGGAGAGTGCGAGAGGGAGAGAGCAGTATTTCCAATAGGTACTAACAACAGCTAGTATCGATTAACTCTTTAACTCACATGTTTAATAATATTGAAATAACATTGACTACAATGACAATGATCATGTTGATAACTTGTTTATTTTTACACTAAACATCAACTAAGTAACGCTACATTCGGTTTTATTTGGACCAGCGAAAGTAGAGTAACGATTAATTGTTTATATTCTTGAACATGTCAAATTATTTGAAATGGGTGAGGTCAATAACCAATTTGGCCCGAACCCGATTATTAATTAAATGCGTGTTTATAACAAAAACTTGCACAATAATTTATACCCTGGTAGGTTTCCATACATGCAGAATAATTAAAATTATAACAATAACAGTATGAATGAATGCAAGGTGCTGAAAGAATTGGTATAATTAATCATATGTCGCATATAATTTACTTAAGGTCTTTATCATATTGCGAATTACGCAATTACCATTGGTTTCCGGACATCCTTTGACCCGTCGTTTCAGTCAAAGAATCCATAAATTCTACAAGGGGAAAGTTCTGGCCACATTTGCCTGTATTCGTGCCTCGCATGTATGTTAGATGGTCGTCCCTTTAATGTGTCAATTAGAATTTGGGCGTTACAAACACATGCCAGATCATAAGAATAACTGTTCAATATACTATTATTTAATACACTATTCAACCTACCGTTTCTTTAAGCGGAAAATGCAATGATTCCGCACAGTATTCCCAGTAGTAGTGCCAACAGTGTCATCGATAATGCCATTACAAGGTGCAATTCCTCCGATAGGACCCCTAATTTAAAGCATTAGACTACATGAATACCCTATATATGGTGTTAAATGCAATTTAGTAATATGTAATATTTTTCATTTTTTCTTATCAATATTGATACCACGCCCTTACTTTTGTCTCTCTTGAGTTTGTCTACCTTGTACGATGTAGAGCTGTCGAATTTAGTCGTGGATGACCAGGCTTTGTGTACACAAAACATACATATGCACACTACGCATCGGTATCAATTTTACGTGGAGAACCATGTGTTTACCATTTAAACAAAGCAATTTAATGTGAATTGAATAGATTCATATTCACCTAGTGATTCTGTGGATGATTCGTCGGTCGAATTGGATCCATCTTCAGGTTTCTGCGATTTATGCTCTAAAAAGACCGGATGAAACACTGAACGACACTCTGTAAGTAGGCCAACGTAAACATGCAAATGCAGTAGATACATTTTTCTATAGATTTACCATCAACAATGAGTCTAATGCTCCGTGACAATCCTACTGCAGATAACCTAAAGATACCTGCATCTTCAGGTTCTACGCTTTCAATACGTATCCCGAACACCTGAAAACCGTCTGCAACAGCTGTGTACCTCTTTTCATATCGATAATACTTGGTTTGGTTAGCAAATCGTATGAAAATTCGCGTGTGTTCTCCATCCAGGATTGCAATTGGTGTTTCAGATTTTACCGAACTTATATCCCAAGTTATAGTCACGATTTCCCCAACAGAGGCTCGCAAAGTCTCCACGGCCAAAGCTGCACCGAAAAAAACCCAATAATACATAAGCTTTTTCCAAGTCTCAATTCTTTAAGTTCATAAATCTTGGTTTCAAATTAAAGATATTGGTTAGCCGATTGAAAATGTAGCATATACAAACCGTTAACTCCTCCGAATAGACCGATGTATATCAGCAGATGGACATTCATTGTGAGAGTAAACAAGGCTCTGTTCGCTACAATATAAGCTATAAGGCCGTACATATTGAATTTGATGTTTCCCAGATGCACCCAACTGTCGGAAAAAAACCCTGTATATCTTGCTTATTTACCGATAAATACAAATTTGAAGATATGACCGAATATTGTTATGGAAATTGCACATTGCGACCTACGTACGAGGAGGCAATTCAAAAAAGTACCTAATCTCTCCTCACCCCGGCCCATACTCTCCAACCCTTCACAAAATAGGCCACTCATCCAGGAATAACTGCTTATTGCTAACCTGTATTTGAGACAAATGAGTCGATTCAAATAAAAATGCTAGTGAATATATTGACCACAATATAAACAACATCCAAGCCTGTAAATAAGAAATTGAAAAACGGGCATTGTCACTGAAAATCTCGCCGCCCGCACCACACTCGGTGGCAAGTCCAACTAGGGAAACGCGTTATCTTTTATATTTAGCCTGATACATCGATTGTCAATGATATGTGGCCTCTAACCTTAAGTGGGACTGGTAATAAGAATGCAAACCGCAGTCATGTCTACAATGTGTATTTAGTCATTATCTATATTCAGCTGGGTATTCACGCCGTATATGGGTTGCTTCCTGGTTGATGCTCCGGCAAGTACACAATAATGCAGATATAATTATATTAAATGGCCTCTGAGTGCGTAGATACCCTTACATTACACGATTTTCACTGTCATAATTTATAACTAAAACTAAGTTTTACAATTACGCAAAATGCATTATCTAATTTCTGGTGTAAAGTATGGTGCGTTGATAATTACCAAATTGTTGACAGACCGAGTTGTGGTCAGATCATGTGATAATACTGTGTTTGCTATAAGGTGATAATATATAAGATCGAAATTTAAATCTGTAATAAATCATCTTAGATCAAACATAGATCATCGCTCTTACTAACTTGCTCGTGATGTCTGACATAAAATAATGCGTTCAAGTATTACCTTGTTTGCTAATGGTACATGGGAGTATTCCTGCCAACAGCTTTATAAACCTAAAGATGAATAGTGATTTCGCCTTCATGGGTTGAATTAAATGAGCTTATATCGGTATCATGTGCTTTTATGATTGTTTAAAACAAATATATTTGATAAAAGGTACAGGCTACATCGACGACCCTCGTCGTCGTCAGTTAAGTCACCATGCTTGAGCGATCAACCATGGTCGTCAGTTTAGTCACCATGCTTGAGCAATCAGCAACGGTCGTCGGTTTAGCCACCATACTTAGACGATCAGCCACGGTCGTCAGTTTAGACCCTGCGCTACCACGACCACCCTATCAAACTTGTGTGTTAATGATTACAGGAAAACAACTTTCACTTGAATTAGGGGCGGGGCTCAGGGCTTCCCAAGGGGAGAGGAGTTAGGGACACCAGGAAGCCCCAACCTAGGAAGGCTGAAGAAACAGACATTTAGTTTAATATATAGTCTTATAATTATTCTTTCTAAATAGTTGTCATTGGTAACGACAATCCTCAGCAACGCTTTCCAAAACTGAAAAGTAGATCAAGTATCAAGCTTTATTGTAAAGCCCTCAAGAGGCATTGCTCGTATACTCACTTTCTCTGGCATATGATTTTAGCTCATACCTTCCCTAGAGTAGGAATAATGTGCAGAACCATCTTATTCACATGTCTGGCCGTGGTGTGGCATATCGTCTCAGGTAAGCGTAAAAATTCAATCAAGCCGACATGATCGATATCGATTAACAAATCGACATGCAGATTAACCAAATTAAAATTACTAACGGTTACAGCTGTGCATGTGGATGTGACGCAAGATGCTTGTGAGGGGGACTCTGTGAATCTTAAGTTTCCCTTCTTTGACGATAAGGTTAATGATCTAAATAACACATTCGTGTCAAAGATCGCACCCGCGCATGCGTTTCTGCTCAGTAATGACGACGGAGAATGGATTCATCTTGGGAATACCACATTGAGAGCCCACGGTGGAAATGTCGGTTTTCAATCGATTACGCTGCAAGATGAAGGAATATATGAATGGATGTATTTCACAAACGGTTCGATACAGGAGTACCAGGTGCGACTGCTCGTACATCCTAGGACAGGTAAATAAATAACTAGGTTGTTCATTCGACAGCAAACTTGTCCATGTACATGTGTACGTTTTGCCTTTCTTGATTATGTGCTGTTACTTTTCCCTTGGTGCTTGTATTTCAATTAAATATGTTGGAATAATATTGACCATGTACATTGTGTGCAATTATATTGTTTTAACAGGATCTATTATATTTTCAGAATGTCCGGATTTGAGCGCGTTTTTGGATCCGATCATCACACCTTCCAATTTTACCGGTTTGATCGAAGCACTCAGAAAGGGCGAAGATTTAAATATATCTGCATCTATACCTGGTGCTGCAGAGACAGTCCATGCCGTACTGAAAATTTCAAATGTTCGCAAACGGGTATGGTCAAGGCATGTCATGTGCGAAGGCAAAGTGCATGGCCCGGCACTGTGTAAGATGTCGGTGCCCAGACTGTCTCCTGGGAGATATGTCTTCTCCGTCGTATTACATCACAGGTGGAGGAAGATCAGCGTAAAAAGGGCTCCGTTTACAGTAAAAGGTTAGTCTAATTCGATTCTTTAAATCATTGAATTTTTCGAAATTTGATTTAGTTAATTCGACCAAGATGGCCGACGCATATTACTATGCACCCTTGTTGAATATCAGATGGTTTATCCTGCAGACCGTAGAGAGCACATTCAACCGAGGGATCATGCTAAGGACAATCAGAGTGAGCCCAAGGCATGGGTAACAGGATTAACATTGCTTTGCGCGACAGTATTGGTGATACTTGCAAGGTATGTTAGACATTGCATGGAAATCTGTATGATTTATCGCACGTTTTTAAGGGTTGAGTCGTCACCTTCAATATAAACCTACCCACCTCATCTTATAAAATTACAGCATCCCACCTCACTACTCCTTGAGTAGTTTGCGAAAGACAAAATATGCTTGTACTCAGTAGTAACTATGAGAGGGGAAGGGCAGGTCAGGGCGGTGCTTATAAAACACTGCGTTACAATTTCTGTATAGAGTTACAGGGATAAAAATAACCACCCATATCACTAGCTTTGCCTACGTAGACTGATTAAAATGTCTATCTTACCCGTCTGCACAAGGAACATCAGGTGTATCATTTGCTTTAACATTTCTATAATTCAGCCCTAAAATAAAACTGAATACTTTAAAATGTTGCCGTTACTTCGTGCAGAATAAAGTCCGCAAACCGCATCAACTGCGTGTACCCCTCGAAATCTAAATCCAGTCCACCTTTCCCATAACAAAGGCCATGCATCTAAGGATATCATCTGGAGAGTCTGGAGTGTTGGAAAGCTCAAGTAATCAGTGAAAAAGGTTCCCCCGGCCACCTGCACAACTCTTCCAATCGGTCTAAAATATGACATGCCATGCTTTAGTTTCTTTGGCGTAACAAAGACTTGTAAGAGCAACGTTCTAACATTTTCAACAGTCTATTCATTTTTATTCTGTCTCACTCTGTTTCAGAATTATGGTGGGTCTACGTCGTTGAGCGCTGCCCCGCACTGTTACGCGGTTTATAACGTATGATATGTATCAGATGACCAACGACCAATAGAAAGTTATCAAGTTTATGAAGATGTAGATATAGTAAACCGCTAGTTCTACACTTACATAGCAGACTAGCTAAATGGCATATATAATACATGTGTAAGCATCCATTGATATGCATGTTACCGTACAATTCACATAAATGGTGCTTGTGCGACCATTTTAATATGAACCCCATGTATCAGTTGTATCAAACTAGTTTGTATAGGTACAGTTCATAAATATATTGTAAGTTTAGCATTTGTTATTCATTATAACTCGATGAGTGTCAAACTGTGTTTACGATTAATAATCATTACAATTGTACCTCCAAAGTTGAATCTAATAGACTATAGGGGTAAAATTGCAGATATCTTTGTATATGTTGTATCTTTTATAAATATTTTAACCTCCTCCTAGTCGCATGCGAGAATTGACTGTAAGTATTATATTTTATGGTTTAAAGCTTTCATATAAACATAAAAATGATGTTAATAATACTGGTGACAAATACTCGTATAGAGTTCATATTTTCATTCACAATTATACACGAATCAACCTTAACAACAGTGATCACATGTTGACTATACTTTTGGAATCGTACATAAGAAATATATATAATTTGCATGTAATAATCCCGGGGGGGGGGGGGAGGAATTTGGTGGAAATAGACGGGGGTGCTGTGATAGGGCAATGAAATTTTGGGTCATTATAGAGAAAAAATCTTCAAAAAATAGGGTCAGTATAAAGTCAAAGATAGTGACAGTATTAGGAAAATCATCTTAAATAGGGTCAGAATAGAGAAAATCATCTAAACATAGGGTCAGAATAGAGAAAATCGGTGATAAATATATAGGGTTAATTCACATTGATTTCAGCAAATATCAGGGTCACTGTACATTGGGAATAAGCATGGTCAATTGTAAATTGGTGAAAAATAGGGTCAAGTACATTAAATTGGCAAAGAATAGCATAAATTTCATAAATATTTGCCCACATATAGGGTCAGTCATGATGAAAATCATCGAAAAATAAGGTAAGTGTAGAGAAAACATAGGGTCACTTCGCGTTAATTGTTAACAAATCTCGGGTCAATTACGCCACACATAGTATATTACCTTATATTAGAGTAACCCCTCCCCCGGGGCAATATTCAATTTGCGTTGACATGGTGATTTATGACATGCATATATTAAAATATTGCAATAAACTTTGAACGGTTCAAATCCTCCTGGTTTATTTACTTTGGGAACATTGAATAATACCATGACCCTTTTGACTGAACATCGAGTTTACATGTGATCACACGATATATCCCCCAACGCGCGTAAAAATCAATCGTCTGCGGAATCACCAACGGATTCGAAGTGTTTGTGTCTCGAGGGGACGAACGGCTCGAACAGTCAATAGTCCACTTTTAAGTGCGTTTGGTGTCAAAGATCGTATCTTCAACGGTAATTTAGATGCAATCCTATCCTAAATGTAAGCTCATATCGTCTTGCCATCAAACATGATGACCGGTTAGGATTTTGTCCAAGCACTTTTACAATCTCTCTAGCTGCTCGTTCTCCGGGAGAGACGAGGGCGGAGTATCAGGGGCCTGGCGAGGAGGAGAAGTGGCCGCCTGCCGGGAGAGAAACAACCAATACCTTTGGGAGTTACGCTATTCTGTGAATGTACTCTCCGCAGAGTTAAAAATACACGTCACCAGATAAATGGACATTATTGGAAAGTTTCGTACTTTTAGTCAGACCATGCTCAATGTCCGGCAGTGAGATCTGAGAAAGATCAGCATATACTGACCTCATTACATTCCATAACGAGGGAAATAGCGAACAATCTAGTTGAGTTTTAAAAGCAAGTAGATCGTGTAACTTATAAAATATATTTTTATATAATGCCGGATCTATATTTTCATTAGTGGCCTGTGATTGGTTTATCGGTAATTCATTCTTAATGTTTAGTGAAAAAAAGAATGAAATCGCATTATCACGTCATGTACCCTATAGCAACTGTATCATGTGACGTGTTTAGGGAATACGACTATTTGATAACTAACATCTTAACCACCTTGCTTGAAGAAGGTGATTAATACTTCATCTTCTAGAGAAAATTGACATAGTGTTAGTTTACGCTAGGCTGTTCTCATTAATTCAAACGCAATTGAAATGTTTTCCGTAAACAACCGGATCCTATATAAAATTGTTGCGTTGTTAAGCAAGGCGCTTGTGAGTGACCAATGTGGCTGGAAAACCCAGCTGATGGATTCCATAAAGACGACTGTGGTGTCGAGCAGTCGGCAGTCGCACCTGTGGTTACGTGAGACAGGCTCTATGCCATTTCATCACAATGTCAATCAGCGAATGTACTTTTCAGAACTGACCCGGAGTAACGAAACAAGCTGACATTATATATATAACAGACTTTCCATTGTTTCTCCTAAACTTTCTGAATATTACTTAGACTAGCTGTTGTCCCCCGCATTGCTGGGTGCTATTGCAACCTGATTCTTACCCAAATGCTATTGATTAAGAGAGTCAGGAGATTCCTCATCCTAGCGTTCATATTCATAACCCCTTTAGAAATATCCGGATGGATAAGGTAATTTGTAGTCATTATTTTTGACACTACAGTAATCTTTAAAATCCTATGTGGTCAGGGGGTGCCCTTTTATTTTTAATTTTTGAAATAGTAATCATTTTTTAAGGGTGAATTTGAGAAATGGGTGGCATGTGGAGTGAATGTGTATTTTTTTTTTTTTTTTTTTTGGGGGGCGGAAACCGGGGTAATTTATTTTATTTTTTATTTTTTTACAATGGGGGGTGGTCATTTTTAATCACTTAGAAAAACTTTTTTAATAATGTATTTAATTCTAGCACTGGAGGGGCCACTTCTTTTCACCAGGATATGTATTTTTTTGTATCGGAAAAAGGGAGCTGCATTGTCATTTAAGGGTGATTTTAGGAAATGGGTGGCATGTTGAGTGATTGTGGGCACTGCGGGTGTCATTGCAACCTGATTTTTACTCAAATGCTATTGATTAAGAGAGTCCCGAGAACACCAAGTTATCCTCTGACACACCCATTCCTAGAGACCCCTCCATAACACCCAAACTATTTCACTGACACACCCATTCTCTATAAGCCCTTCCCGCTCCGAAGCATGCACCAAGTCTTCCTCTGACACACCCGTTCCCTGAGAGCTCTCCCATTCCCCTCCGAAACACACCAAATTATCCCCTGACACACCCATACTCCGAGAGCTTTCCCGCCCCCTCCACAACACCAACCACGTCAACCTCTTAAACACACTAATTCCCTGAGAGCTTTCCCTGCCCCCCTCTGTAACGCACACCAACTCATCCTCTGACACACCCATACCACAAGAGCCCCCACTCCTACGGCTAGTAATCCTCTGACACACCCGTTCCCTGAGAGGAACCCCCTCCCCAACCCCTGCGAGAGGACGCCCAACATCCACCCTTCACAACACACACAAATTTATTCCCAGGCACACCCATTCCCTGAGAGCCCCCTCTTCCCCGCCCCTTCACACAGTTCCCCCACCCCCATCCGACATTCCAAGTTATTCTCTGACACACCCATACCCGGAGAGCCCCTCCCCCTTTGTAACACACGTCAATATATCCTCTGACACACCCATTCCCTAATAGCTCTCCACACCCCATCTGCAACACACCAAATTATCCTCAGACACACCCATTTCCCCTCCCCCCAACCCTTCGGCAAGTTATCCTCTGACACACCCATTCTCCGAGAGGAACCCCTTCCCCACCCCTGTGCGAGGACCCCCGAACGTCCACATTTCACACCAATTTATTCCCAGACACACCCATTCCCTGAGAGCCCCCTCTTCCCCACCCTTTAACGAAGTTCCCCCACCCTGTTATTCTCTAACACACCCATCTTCTGAGAGCATCCTCACCCTCAGCAATATGCAGCCTACTAATTAAATGTGTCAAATTGACATGCGAATCTTTATCATGTGACTCTGCTGATTGTTCCATGTGGGTGTCAAAAAGGAGAGGCACAAAGGTAAACAAACCAATAAGGAATGGGAGGTATGTGAAAGTCCACTTTTATAACCTTTTTTGCAGTTTTGTATGCTCCGAGAGATTTAAACACTTTCTGCCGACTCAGAATCCGCCTATTTCCACAATTTTGGGATACAAACTTTTCGCTCAGCGAAATTATATATAGATAGTATTGAGTACACTGGGGGCTGGCTACAGATGGCTAAAGGCAATAGTGCATTAACATATGTAACGCTATACTCAGATTTGACCCTATTTGTCACCAATTATTACGACAAACGACCCTTGTTTCGCCAATTATTACCATGGGAAACCCTGTTGGTCGTCAATAATTATGACACATGACTCTGTCTTTCGTAATATTTTAGGGCGAGTGACCCTTGTTCCGAAGATATTCCCCCAGGATATAACTCTTACAGCAGGAAAGGAAAGCAGACAAGATTATGTCCAGCTTTCTTTTACCTGGCCCTGAGACTGAATGGTTACATCATGCATCATATGTCTGTGAGCTCACTTTATAGAAAAAAAACTCTCCACGGCCTCACGACTGTTCATCAAATATTTATTCTTTTCAGACTCTTTCTGTTAAAGTACATATGCATATATACGTTACAGTACAATTTGTCGAAGTTATTCTAGGTATAATAAAATAAGTCCAAGATATTCTTCGGAATACTTTATTAATGCGCGATCGACGAAAGTACATGTGTAGTGTTTGGAGGTTTCTTGCTGAGTAACAGTAATTTAAATTTTGAATAGCTATGTTAGGATATTGGTGGTTACTTCTCGGAATCATGTGACAGAGATAAGATAATCTGCAGCCTATTACGTTATTCCGCCAGGAGTAACATCTGACCGCTGCCGGTCACTCAGGTGTGACCACAAGTGGTGTCACTGACATCGCGGTACGACAACCACACCCTGACAAACACCAGACAACTATCTCGACATAAACAAAGACATATAATCATGTAAACAATAATATCTCTAAACAACCACCATTAACTTTATTGTTCAACACAACGTACATCCAGAGTGTTTGTTCTCCTTTATAATTTGACATTACTGTGTGTGATGACCCACACATCAAATATTACGATACATTCGTAATGATAAGGGTAGTAAAGAATTGTTGTGTTGATATTTTCTTGCAGACCAACTTCAGCTGAATAAAGCAATCGATAATAATGTTTTTATTTGTAGCGTAAGACGTGAGTTGACGATACAAGTTAAATAGTGATACTATATAATTATGAGATATTAATGTCAGTAGGCGTTTTCTGACTTGTTCACCCGATCCCCGTACATAATGAAATCTATAATTACTCAATTATTATTTTCTATATGACAGATAAATGACATATGGCAAATAACTGGCCCAAGACTTGTGTATAACCGAATGTGATAAGGAAATATGTGCAAGTCACTTTCTCTATCACTTTGTTACGAACCTTTTATAATATCAAATATACCGGGAGCGGCTGTACTCGACGCATGAACACAAGGGTAATAAAAAAGAAATCATTCATTCATCATAAAACCGTATGTTGTCACTATGTCATACAATGATCTACGTGTAGTTAAGCTCGTGATTTATCATAGGTTCAAGTATCATCTCGCTCAAAATATGACGCACCGATGACGGCTTAACAACGACTAGTCACTACCTGCGGACTGTACTACAGGTTAGCAGCCGACTTTGTACTTTTCATCAGAATACAGGGACAGTAAATGTAATACATATCCATCAATATACAGACCTAAATTCATATTCTATGCGATGTATAATAATACGTGAGTAAACAACTAGTTTAAGTGTACCTTGATTTGCTTTATAGAATGACTTAAACAAGTTAAAGGGAGAGAGGCCGTCCTTAATGAGAACTGTCTCAATCGTTTGACACCGAGCTCGTACGAGGTAAACCGGCCGCTACATATCAATAATTATATGTTCCATACAATTTAGGAATAATATCTTAATTACATGTACATGCCGCATAACATTTTACTGCTTGTAACAAGCCACGGAAGTCACCGCTCAAAAAGTGTAAATGTAACACAGATCAATGTGGGTCTCTTGAATAATCAAATGAAACCAGTTAATCCTCTATTGATTTGGGGTAATATTCGTTGTTTATACTACTGGATCCAGCCAACCACATATCACTTCAACGCAGATCTCAGTTTGAAATTTGTTTAGGCAGGCTAGGAGAAAATTATAATTGACAATCCCCAATAATCGAACAAGCAACAATATAATGTTTTACAGTCCTACGGTTGTTGGGATTCATAATAACTAGTCCACTTTTACTGAATTTAATTTTGCACGTTGTATTAGTTATTCAGGAGACACGTAAGATGATAGTACAAGTATATATTGTTACGAAGGTAAAATCTAAGGCTTCTCACGAACCTCATCTGAAATATTGATTACAAATATTGCCCTAATATTTTGATCCTTGTTACATACTAATTCATCACGCCAAATTTGATTGCTGTTAATTATCCACTCTATGTGAAGAGTCCAGATATATTAAACGCTCGATTCGTCCATATATAAAACACATATTACCATAATTTTACAGCTATATCGCCCATCCCCTTCTTTGAGAAAAATCGCACACGTGGTCTTTACTCCAGGTGAGTTGTCAATTGTACTGTAGATCATAACGAAGAGGCTTATCAGGCCGCACATATTATTCAGATGCTTTTCAGGACCCTCCCGCATGTGCCTACGACCTCTCCACATTCAAGTTTGTTTTTGATCTGCCCACAATATCCCAACCCCGCTATATGCCACCACAAACACACGACCATCCCCACCCTACCTATCATTATATAGTAAATCTACACATAACCACTTAAAAGCAAATAGATTGCGCCACGCTGGGTCTTTATTCTAAATAAATAGAGACACTAGAAACAAGACCAATTAATATGTAGAAATACGCTATTTGAATTATGAAAACTGGTAACCATAAATGATTGTCACGTAATTATGAACTTAATCAGACAGACCATCCGTAGCCAACAACTAATCTTTTAAATAGCTTCAAAATATACCTTTTATTGATTCTTATTTTAAACAATTCTCATCCCATTACGAACTAACATATACTAGAAAACAAGGTTAATATGTAACTGCGTTATTCACGCAAAAGTGCCTATTGCTTGAAGGCCTTTCATCCTGATTTTTTTTTTCCAAAAACTTTATTTTTAATGAACGTAACCTAAGGCTGATCTATAAGAATGTGTATATTGTTCTCCTTGTTTGATTGATAATGCATTCCTTGGTTAAACTTGTTCTAAATCGTTTAATGTGTGACCATAATTCGTCAGTCGGTAATCCATATTGCTGGAAATCCCAGCAGATAAAAAAAAAATTGGCCTTACCTGTGCTTTTGAAGACATATACGTAATGTACTTTTATTTAGTAATGTATATACTAATGCAGTTCCTTTGTTAAATAAATAAGCTGATATCTGTCCCCCTTCCAATAGATATATAAATAATTGCCAAATTATAATGAGCCACCAGTCTTCTCATATGTCAATAAATCAGTTAAGGCTTCATAAAGATAATGAATTGCTTCTCAGGCTTTTCTTTTAGCGGAGAATGGGGTGTGGGCGGCAAGACAATTTTTTACTGTTTTGCCAGGGTCGGTGCGGCCGGTTTTATTTATTTTATTTTTTTTAAAGGAGGATGCGGTTGCTTTTTTTTCTTTTTTTTTTCGTCAGAAAATCGGTGGCGCGGCAGGCTTTTATAGGGCCGGCAAATAACCATTTTACGGGCGGGCCTGTGAGGCAATTCATTAATTTTATGAAGCCTAATCTTCGTTTATTCGTCCGTATTACGCGTGTACTCGTTGCCAATATGTGAAGAGTCAATGGAGATTCCTCAATCAAGAGAAACTATGAAGATGGATGAATAGGTTAATTAAAATATTATGTAATGACAACTTGCTACATCCATTATATATCAATTTATAACAGCAGGTGGATTAATAACGGCACTTCGATCGCGTTGATAGTGTGTTTATTCTTACATCAAGCAAGTAAAGCTAATATATCTTAAGTTCGGTTACCCAGGCATTTTTTGTCGGCAAGATATGGAGGTGTTTATGTTCTTCAAACGGTTAGATAAAATGAAGATGGGTTAGGTCAATGACCCGTGCGGGTGGTACACGAGGAACCTAACATTCATTTGATGAGGCGCCATAACATATAATTGCGCAATAATAAGAATAAGGCAGGTTCCCATTTACGCAGGATAATTACAGTTTAAACAATATCCCAGTCTGAGTGACTGTAAGCTGATAGATGTGGTATGAATAGTAACATTTCGCCTGTAATAAGGTGTTTACTGTACTGCGAATTTCGCAATAAATATTGGCTTCCGGGAATCATTGGATCCGTCGTTAGGTCGGAAACGTTGTACAGTTTCAGCCGAGGTATCCGGAAGACTGCTAGGGGTTTCCGGCAACGATTGTTTGCACATCATCCTGTATCCTCGGCCCGCATGTGTGTTGGATGATTGTCTCTTGCGTCATGCGGCTGATGAGTCGATTAGAATGTGGTCGTTTATATCAGATACGACGAGAAGAATAAATTAATAAACTGTATTCGTTTCACCTACTTGGTTTTCTTGACAAAAAATACAGTTATCCCGCAAAGTATTCCAATCGATATTGCCAGCAGTGTCATCGAACATGTTATAACAAGATGCGATTCTCTAGAACCGGCCCCTGTTTAAAACCCAAAACAATTACCCGAATAAACGCTAGCCTATATATCGGGTTTAATGTATCCTCAGCAATACTCGTATTATTCACTTACTTTTGTCTCCCTTGATTTTGTCTTCTTTGTACGAGGCGGTGCTTTCATATTTAGTAATTGATGACCAGGCTTTTGAGAACAAAAAACATAAGAATGAACAGTACGAAACTGTGTCATCTTTATATAAGCCACCATGAACATATCATTTAAATACATGTATTGAATATAAAAAAATTCACCTAGCATTTCACTAGATGATTCACTAGTCCCAACGCCATTTCGAATGGATCCATTTTCCAGTGTCTGCGTCTTTGACTCTTTTAAAAATTAAAATCATGACACAATGAAATAATATAAAAGCGGAGAGTCCGTGAATTCAGGAAAACAGCAAGTGCAAATGGAGGTTACAAATGTCCCTTGATATATACGTGTACCTACCATCTACAATAAGTCTAGTGCTCTGTGAAAGCCCTATTCCAGTTATGCGGTAGACACCCGCATCTTCTGGTTGCACGCTTTCTATACGTATTCCTAATTGATGAACACCGTCTCCTAAAGCAGTGAGCCCCTTCCTTGTGCCAAACGATTCAGTATTCCCGGCAAATCGTCTGATTATAAGTACATTTCCTCCATCCACAATTGCAATGGGTGAGCCAAGATCCATTGACCTTATATCCCATGATATGGTCACGCTTTCGCCAACCGCGGCAGGTAAGGTCTTCATCGCTGTAAGGGAAATGACTTCATTATGTATCCGTACTTATACATTACATACATGATAGTCAGCACAGATAGACACACACAAAATGTGTGTATCACATTATATGTTCCATGTGTGTGGGGTATTTGTGATGACTACTAGGTACATGTATGTGACTAACCGTTAACTCCTGCGAAAATACCGATGCAAATTAAAAGATTTACGTTCATTGTGTAACAGTATCTCTCAGACGACTTAAGACTGTTTCTGGTACAATAAACATCGATATTTTGTATTAGTCTCGATAATTATATCACTTCCATG
This sequence comes from Armandia brevis, assembly GCA_035585475.1. Classification (NCBI taxonomy): domain Eukaryota; kingdom Metazoa; phylum Annelida; class Polychaeta; family Opheliidae; genus Armandia; species Armandia brevis. The sequence goes on along the minus strand of JAXGGS010041222.1, from coordinate 5,437 downwards.
AATCGAATGATTATCATATCAATGGCAAAAACCCTAATAATGTTAACCATGTGTATCCTGACATTACAAATAATGGTTAATTGAGTGTTTTGTTATCGGAATGTCCCTATATACATACATATTCAGAATCTAAGATAAGAAACCACATTCCAAATTTACTGAACAATATCTATGCTGACATTATTAGGGAGCATTTTACATGTGTAGAATTCCAACTTGACATCATACTAAACTCACTTGATTATTGTAACTCATGGTTTATTGGTCAGATACAGGAAGCATATCTTAACAATGACGCTGATGATGTCACAACCGCAATTAATGGTCGAGATCATATGGATACTATTCGGAGTAAAGGAAGCATGGAATGAAAGAGTCACATCGATGTTAAATGTTGCTTTTATGTACACAAAATCAATGGAGAATAAATGATGATAATAACATAAATAGCATCTAGATCTGAGCCAACTAATGCAAATGCGTCCTGTCTTTTACCTTGCCAACGCCCCCACTTGTAATTATTACTTTAACAACACAGTCTTCAATCAAACTATTGAGAAACCATTCATTCTCTTTATTATCAGGTAAATGGGAGAACATGACATGTTAAGCCGTAAAGAAGACCTCGTGCTGATCTGTATCTGGTATATGGTTAGTGTTGAGTCCAAGATATTCTTCGTAATACATTATTAACGCGTTAATCCGCTGGGAGTAACATCTGACCGGTGCGGGTCACTCAGGTGTGACCGCAAGCAGCATCACTTACATCGCAGCGCGGCAACCACGCTGTGACAAACACTGGACAACTATCTCGACATAAGGCGCATACATGTTAAAAATAATATCTCAAACATAGACGGTTACCTATATTGTTCAACTCCCCATGTGATAGAACAGTGATCGAAACCGTTTTGCAAAAATATGAAATCTATTTTCAAACTTTTTCTTGGCTTCGGGTTGCAATTTGTCTCAGGTGAGTGTGGCAATTTAAATCGACAATAATAATGCTAGGATACACAACAAAACATTCAGAAATATTGCCTATCATTCATACATGTTTTCATCAATTGTTATCAGCAGTGCATGCAGATATCACGCAAGATGTTTGTGAGGGGGACACTGTTAACCTGAACTTTCCATTATTTAATGATGAGGCTTCTGATTTAAAAAACTCATTCATAGAAAAAATTGCTCCAACATATGTGCTGCTGCTTAAATATCATGCCGGGGAATGGAAACATGTAATACATAGCACATTGAGGACCGATGCTAGAAACATCAGCATTCCATCTATATCCCTACAAGATGCCGGAACCTATGAATGGATTCATTCATCAAATCAAATGATAAAACACTACCAATTGAGGTTACAAGTACATCCTAGTCAAGGTAAAATTAAAGAATAGTAAAGGCAAATATATCGATCAGCCAACACATTTGGTTAATACGTGGTGACAATGATCAAATTTGTGACTCATATAGTGCTGTGTGAAAGAGTAGGATTATTTCATCGTCACTTTAAGGACAAGGCATTATTTAGAATATATATTCTAAAGTAATGTTCACCAAACTGTCTTGAGATTTCAGTAAAACGAGTTAAATGACTTAGCCTGGCAGATGCCTAGAATATGAATTTGTTGATGCCATGTTCTAAATAATTATACTATTGTGAATCCCGGGCAAGTCATGTCGTTCTGGTATAATGCAATTTTTCATATTCAGAATGTCCCGATTTGACCGCGTTTCTGGACCCTGTTATCACACCTCCAAATTTTATCAGTTTGATATCAACGCTTGGAGAGGACGAGAATTTAAATGTTTCTGTATCGATACCTGGTGCTACGGAAAGAGTACAGGCCACAATAACAATATCAAATGTTGACATACCGGTAAGATCAGGGACAGTCGTATGCCATGGTCTAGCTGATAATGATACGCTTTGCCGTTTTTTCGTGTTTAGACCCCCTGCTGGAAAATATGTATTCTCCTTCACTCTAAAACACAAATGGAGGAGTATCAGTCTAACCGAAATTCCGTTCACAATGAAAGGTAAGTTACTTTATTTAAATGCCAATCTTGCTCTAAATATTCTTTTTCTGTATTCAGCTTATTCGACTTATCGATAATTATCATTACCAAAGAGCAATCGACGTCAGATTAGTTATCTTCCAATGATAGGTGACAATATGATGAAAAACATAATTGAAGAAATTCAAGGTAATCTCGGGTTAATATATCGAGGAATAACCCTGGTTCTGGTCGGTGCGTTGATAGTGTTAGGGATATTAGCTGTCAAGGTAAGTCAGAAAAACGTTTGAACTAAGTAGTTTATGGGCATGCTCTATATAATTCCCACTCACAATATGTTGGCATTTTGATAGAGGTTCCTCAAACATTACACTGCACATGATATATTTTTACTCCATTTGGATATATTCCAATTCTGAAGATCAGTTTTCCCACCTACAGCCCAAATCTGTATGCAAGCTGTAGTATAAGAATAAAATCAGGAATCATTTGTCAATTTATAGTCTAAAAACTGTATATATAAATTACAACAATGAAATAATAATAAAAAGCCCTACCTTCTAATCGACATAACTACGTTTCAGCAATCTTATTGGAACAAACACAAAGATATGAAAGGTATATATCTATATAATAGAATGAATTGACTGAATTAACCCTTGAGATATTTAATACATATAGGCTGTTGTTATGATCCGAGCATCCTGGTCATTAAAAGAACTAATTTACATCAACTCAATACATCTTCAATTACAGAAGTGACAGCGAAGGAAAGAGAGCAACCACCATTTACCGATAACGATGGTAGGCCGGTCTTTATTCCAATTCAATTCAAGAACAATTCTCCTCAGGCCTAAAAGGGCCACATTATTTTTGATAATCATCCTGCCAGCATGTGGTCATACTGACTTCTTTTGATTAAACATATATTATAACTGATTCGTCTTACAATTCATCCGCAAAAGTGATTTTGATACAATAATGGCCAATTTAATCCGAGGATGATTATTTGGAAACTCACCTCTTTGTGAAAGTCAGGGCCATACGAGCTATAAGAGAGAACCTTGATATATTCCGCAGGTGCGTCATTAGATGAGGGTTACATGCAACTATGTGCGGAAACTACGGTTTAATGCTTCTTTAGTAGGCAACCTCCGAAGAACATTTTTTATTTTTCCGCACCATCTATTTTCTAGTATATTTTTGTTAAAGCTGTTTATATTCTACGTGTGTTTATATTGTCATAACATAAATCGGCGATAAGCTGATCTAATAACTCTTTCTTTATTACTTTAAGGATCACAAATTCATAACAAACCCAGTAATCACTGAGCTTGTAAATAACTCGACATATCCCCCAGGTTGTGCGAATAAAAACTGCCACTAACGTCGACTAAACTATAAATCATTCAGATTCAAAGGGTTATTTTATTGTAATTAACTGGTATTAAACATCTCATCAACTCTCTATTTATAGATGACTTGGCTCATTAATTATGTGTTTGGCGGTTTAATTTACGAAACAATAAATATGTAGTTGATTAATACTTCAGAACAGAATTGTTTTTGAGTATGACGTCTCGTCAAGCACAATAAAATAATTATCTTCTGTTATTCGAGGAATATGCTGATTGGATTAATGACGGTAGACGTAGACCGTTTAGCGGTCCTTATATCAATATAGTTTGTATCAGATAAATGTTGTAAACCAAGGAGACTATGAAACTAGTAAATTAGAATGATTGATGATTTAATTCGACCTTTAGGGGTACTTTTACATGACAAATTAATAAATGATTAATAAATCCTTTGGAATTTACGTAACGTAACGTTACGTAAATTATTGCTCTCCTGATTCAAAGTAACAAAGTACGTAATCGGGAATTGACAAGATATACCGGAATGAGGAGGTATACCGGGGCATCACGAAATAACTCTCCAATTAATGATCCCGTTTCCTAGTACTACTTCAACAATGAACACTCCCTTTTTTGGCGCGTGAGCGCGAGATCCGGTCCCTTGGTTACCAATTTGTATTCCCCAACGTCCCATTCCTCACTCAGTCACTGACCTTCGCTCAGAGCAGACGTTAATTTAAACTTTCTCAGATTTTCGCATTTATTCTGAATTTATTTGGCGTAATCATTTCGACACGAATAGTTTCGGTCTATTCGTGCATTCAGGACTTATTTATCACTCTTCGGATTTCACAGTCGTGTTTTCCTCCTCGGATTTAGTTTCTGTGCATCGACGAATTTTTTAATGGCTGATTTTCACGGTTAGTAAATTTTCTTCCCAGTCAAATACCGTGAATTATGCATTTCCTGGACGCAATCGATCGTTTATTTACAGTCGAACAAGCGGTTGGTTTTACTAGATTAGCTTATCTTTTCTGCAAGCGTTTAGATATAGACTTTCAACTTGCTCTTCAACAAGATCGTATCGAGTTAGAATTATATGTAGACCGCGTCATTATCTCGGTCACCGAACAGTCAGGACAAGTCCATCTGTTAATGTCATCGAAAGGTCAGATTGACGTACTTTTGAACACCGTATTTTAATTTTCCTTCCTATAATATTTTCTTCCCACCGGCATTATGCCTCCCAAAAAGGTGAAACTCCCGTTTTGTGCGGTGTGTCAGAAAAACCATTCTCTACCGATTAATACTGCATGTACACTCGCTTCACCCGATTTAGTCGCGAGATTTTGCATCCAAAGAGGTGTTCATACACCTAGCGAAGGTCGCTTGTTAAGATCGGCTACTACAGCAGCTGCTGTTTCGGCAGAACGAGCAGTGAACACCGTGTCCAGTTATTTGGATTCTCAACCGCCTTCTGATTTAACTTTTGCGTCAGATAGTGTGCCTAGCAACGATACTATAGCTGATTTTATCAGATCTGTCCCAGTTTCGAATGGAAATGATACTTTCCCTTCAAATGATTCAATTGAATCTTTTATCAGAAACGCTAGGTCATCGACTTTGAATGTGAACGAAGGTTCAATTCCTGCAACTAGTGTTCCTACACTGCCTTGCCCTTCAGGCCCTAGTGTTTCATCAAATCTTACTCGAGTGGTTGAATCTAACTCGTGTCGCCCTTCTGTTCGGGCTCAAGGGGTCGCAAGAAATGTAAATGCTTCTTCTAACTCAATTGCGGGCGTGTCGGGGCTACAGTTTCGCCTCCCAACTCCCCGTGGTAGGCCATCGACCGTTAGGAATACCCCTAAGTCGCCTTCCAGAAGGCTGAATCCTCCTTCCAATCAGTCGACCCCACGTTCTCCTGGTAGGAATAATGCTACTTCGTTCTATTTCCCAAATAATGCGAATACTCCCGTCCCAGAACCCAGATCTTGCTTGATGGGGGGACGGGGACAGAAGAGAACGGCTGAGGGCGTGAATAGAGAGGTTGA
>JAXGGS010041111.1:0-18988 GCA_035585475.1 Armandia brevis | reverse complement strand
TCTGGCGAGGGCCATGCCAGTTCAACTGTATATAAAATGTCATGCTGTGAGCCATAATTTGACACTTGTTGATCAACAAGAACAAAATCTCAAAGCCACACCATATATAGCTTAATGATATGTTAGTATTTATTAAGGTAGAGTATTAAACACACTCTGTATCTCAGAGGGGAGCTTAAGAGTGCTTCACGAGGGGCAGAATGTCAGGGTCCGGAGTGCCGAATGCTCCGGGTATTCTCGGTGTACGTTATTGGGGAGTGACCGGGAAGGAAAGTGGTAGCAGCCGACATCCCCTGTCCGCATCCCATCAGGTCACCCTCGGAGAGTTAAACCGGCCGAACAGTGACACTTACCGTCGTTTTGATGTCTCGATTCGTCGATATTCGACGGTGGAATGCTTTAGCTGGCTCCGTCTCCGGTTCGGAATCCGACGAATCGTCCTGGTTGCCCATCTCTTTGATCCTATCGGTGGAGCGCGACTTTCTCCTGCCTGCTGAGGAAGTCGCCATGTTGAATTGTGTATGTCCCGCGACAGTGTGACGCTGTGTGTGGGAGGCGGCCGCCATCTCTGCGATTGGTCGCTCATCGGCCCTAGGCGGGGCGTGTCCCCGGAAGTCAGGGAATTCCCTTATCTAAAGTAAACACGAGCACGTGCTGGTGATGAGGATGCTGACATGTAGTGATGGTTGTCCAGGGCAACGGTCACTGAACAAGTCATTTCATTTAACCGATGCTTGAAACGTTTGATAATTAAACCGGCTTGGAATTTACGCTTGGATGAACCAGATCGTTTCGAGAGCGATTTTAGTTTTCTATGAAGTAGATTTTTATCCAGAAACCATACAGACAGACTTAACTTTTGTACTATTTAAAACACCAATGAAAGATGTAGTATTTTGGTCAATCGCTTGACAATCAGACTATCAACTTGATTTATCGTTTAAATTATCGACAACTGGTAGATACATGCTTCTAATCCCTACCTTGCAGCTGGAGTACAGAGTGTGTCAAATCTTTGTCATGTCCAGTTTTAATTCTCGGTTTAAAAACACAAATAGCTATAAATGTCGCACACTAGTTTCAGATAGGTCCCCATTATTTCAGCATGTGTCTAAATACTTAGTGTCATCACGACATATTCAAGGGAGGCAAACGGCATCCACGTGTTATAGGTAATCATGGGGTCACATTACGTAAAACTAGTTTATTGTGTATATTTTTATGATGAAGATGACCAGATAACATTTCAGACAATTAATATTATTTGAGGTTACTCTTGCTGTTCGAATGTTGAGCTTAAATCTACCAAATGAGCTGATTACACACGTGTAGCATCTATGAGTAGCGCGTATAGGTAATGTTGCCTATATACATGTACAATGTACAATGTACATGTATATACTCAAAGCTTCATGACTCCGAGCTTATCTATTTAAACAACCGCTTAATATTAAAATAACATACTTTATGTCTAAATTCAAGTTGTACGCAGTAATTTTCCTTGAAGGATATCTACAACCAAGAGACGAAAGTCAATGTATTTATAAACATCATATGCTGTATCCTTGCTTATCACATTCAAGTGTGTTTTTATCTAGACTCAGGTCACCATAAGTTTAATTATAATAAAGTGGAACCGTCTTCTATCCGATGATTAATTTGATTACAAGCGCGAGTTCTTCATTGGTACAGGTGCGCCTTCACATATCGAGATCATCCCCAAATTTTCCAATATTTAATTTGTTTTCATTAGAATAAAATAATGATGCGCTATAGCATAGTCTTATCTAATTAAGTGGCAGAAAATTTGAATTTTTAACCGTGAAAGTAACCAGACTAAACAATGGCCACATTCTAAATCGATATAAAAAACACAGCATCTCGATTTTGAGAACACATTTGGTCACAGAAAATACTTTCAACAAGCCTTTAGTCACAATATAGCCAAACTGCCTTTTAACTACTTGGTGGAGACAGAAGTATATTTGCATCGTATGACCGTGCGGATCTAAAAGTGAATCAGTCGTTATTTAGATACATGTCGGTTTGACGGGAGTGCTTCCAGAGGTTAATGATTCATGTAAGCTTCATCGAAATCGATACTCAATACAAAGGCTGGAGGAGGGGCACTGCTAAATTAACATATTAACATCAAGCACTAATGCCATTAGAGTGGAAAATGCTGTTAATGCAATGACGAAAACCGGTAATGTTTTATTGATATGTTTATTCGACATTATCTAGGTAAACAATTACAGGATCAAACAATGCTATTTCAACAAAGAGTTGCAAAGTCTTCTTAACATGTATTAAGCATACACCAAATACAGAGGGCCAAGCATAAAAACCGAAACCAAAAAACAAGAGCCTCATTGTTAAACCTGGACAATGTCAAATGGAAATACTCGTTGCTCTCTCGACTTAAGTTACCATATCGATCATTTTCAGAAACTTACATTCGATAGATTTATACAAAGCATCGTCAGTTTTTAATGTTGACAAATTTCTTAAATTAGATTGTCCCTTAGATCGTATTTGGTGAAATGCTTATTACTCCACTTGAATACAGATTGGTGCACCTTTACCCTGTATACATTAAGTAATTTCCTGATGGTTTCAATCTTCATTAATGATACATAACCTACTGTGTAAAGGATACACCAACTAATTAGATCCAAACCAAGCCACCCATTAAGTCTACCAGGAAAAATACTGCACAACCAAAAACCGAACAATGATCAGTTAGTAAAAAAATGTTAATTTGACACTAAATCATTACCTAATTTATTATGGTATGCACACAGGGGACTACATTGTGCGTGAAAATGTTTAGAACTGTATTGTATGTATATCAAGATTTAACTGAAAAAGCCGGCGACTAAGAAGCTGTGTAAAAATACTATGTTCACAAAACTAGGAAAAAGAATACTACGTTGGGAATGCAACAAATGTTTTGACACTATACAGCTCTCGTCAATCAGTCGATTGATTGAGATCACCAGAATCAGTTTTTTAACATAACAACTCCTGATGGACCAAGATTATATTATGAAACTATTGTACAGGACTAACCAACAATCATTTCTCACATGTAAATTATGATAAACACGATGTTCTTCATCAAACTTAAAAAGTACCTGATGCAATGTGTAATACGAGTGTTTCTACTTGCTGAATGCGATAGAACGTTGGATGTAAGCTTTGGTTAACTTCAATGATTTTCAGGTCCTACAAATTACTTAAAGTGTACATTTCGAGTAAATAAGGCCAAATATGGCGTTCAAAAGATAGTAAGAAACTAAATTTGATGTACACAATGAAGAAAAAATCCCTACTGAAATGCACTCTGTACTTGGGTTTATTTGTAGAAATGGGGCTGAGTAAGAGAGCTTCTTGTCAGCAAAATGGACAGACAGAGTAATACTAAAATGATTATTTTCGCAAATACACCGACACTGCTTATTCTAAATACCGATTGTTTCTTGACACAGTTAACTGTCACAAAGACGTTTTTCAAAATGATTTAAAGTAGTAGTGTTACACGTAGATTAAACATGCCATTTTATCATGTACAGTGGTGATGTAATGATGAATTTAAAAGCTGCAAGAAAGATGATAAAATTTTGACATTCATTCATTTGTACATCGGGTATAATAATATACGTGTGTATGTATATAACCCCCGCAGCCTAACACGTGGGTGACACTAGTTATAACACTTGCAAGCACAGATATCACTCGAAGCTTGATTTACATCATGTGTAGACGTCGATGCTTCAAGTAAGTTGGTACTATCCGTCCAAATTGAAATAAAAAAGTTCACACTGAATGATGCAGGGTTTTACTCTCTTGTAGCTCTCTAAGATGAACTTAAGTATGATGGTATCCACTGATGGGAAGAACAATGAGGTCCACCTCTACTAGTATTATCTGACAAACAGGTCTCATCACAAAACACAACGTTACTGTTCGAGGAGTATTATTATGTTACTCTGCCAAGTATTGTCTTTATATACATGGCCCTTACCCACATACACGAGGAGTGCCTGTAAACTGGCACCACTGATCATGATCATGGTAGAATATTACATTCCATAAAATGGTAAAAATCATATCATATAAAAACAAATACCAATGAACAATCTCTAACTAGTTAATTATACATATATATGCAGGGAAAGCATGTGCGATGCTTCGTATCTATGTTTAGTTAATTAAGCGATTTTTAGTGCAATAATTACATTGATACCTTTATCGATCTGAGTATATTCACAATGTCAGTACTCCTGTTATTATAATGTAATAAGACACAGATGCATAGAAATAAAATCTATATGAAACTTCACATAAAAATGATGATTTTAACATTAGAAGTGATTATCTACAACATCACATGATAATTACATGTTTACAGTTAGTCATTGTATATCAATAATAGGTGACCATGATCATTATAGGAACAGATATATGCCATTAAGATACATTTGTATACCTAAACTATGTATTCCTATATATAAAAATTACCAAGTTGTCAATGCATGTATTGCTCACAGTATACTAATTCAAAACACCTTTACACTTTTGTCACTACAGTGCTTTAGTCTCGCCTGTGGAGACCTACCTCTCGTACAAACGTGTTTGTGTTTGAGCAGATCCACAAGGTATTACTAAGCACATCAACACTTTTTCACTAAAACATGTCTGATACAAATTCATAATGGAATCCTTATTCAATGCCTCATTCCAATTCACAGGCACGCCGGACTAGTAATGAGTAATGAATATGCGGTTCTAAAACAACTTGTCGTTTTTAGTGGAACTCTATTGAAGTGCGGTCTGCCCGTCATGTTGATGATGAAATCTGGTATGAAGCAACTCGTTTACAGCGACCGTGGACGCCATGGGAGTGGCAGTACTGATGAAGAATAGCATCATATTATCATACATATCTGCATTTAGTGAATCTAGGCAGTCTGTCTCAGTTACACTGTAAGCCCTTTGACCATGCATCCTCCTAATAATCAAATCGCACAAAAGACTAATATGCTGCAAGTACATTCATTGGTGACATAGTTAACTATTAACTTTAGGTGATGCACTCGAGTTGGGTGTTGAAACACGTAAGGTCTCCATGAGTCGCAAAATCTATTCTTCATAGAACTGAAACACCGTCATCTCAAAGGAGACTGGGCAACGATCTTAAGATTTGCCTGACCATCATCGAACAACCATTCAACATTGTGACCAATGAATATGCTCTTACATCTATTGATTCCAGAAGCCATGTCAACTCAGGAATATCTTAGATCTTGTAGGTCCAATGTGCTTGAGTGGTTTAATATTTACAAAAGCGTTTCAGAGCATTTTAAATATCATACAACCGGCCTTATCAACTATCAACAATTCTGAAGTAAGATCATTACATAACGTACATTTATATGAGGATAATATCTATGAACCAGGAGGGCTGACTATATATTAATGCAACTTCCACCTTGAGCATTACTGCTGTACAAATATTCAAAGGCCATTCTCTACAAGGGAAAGTGTGCATACTATATATTATGTAGTTGAACAACAAAGCCTAATATCCCATCACAGAAGGACTCTTCAGTTCTCTCAGTATGAATATGAGACACTCAAACATGAATCTCAAAGAAATCAACTCAACATTTTTATAACCCCAGTTTCGTTACGATAATTTAATTTTAAACACTACATGTATATCTGTCGTCGCTTAAAGCAACTTTGAAAAATTTTGATCAAGGGACAAAACAATGCATCAGTTTGCATACAGATACAATGAATATATTGCTGACATGAGGAGAGGTAAATACCAAAAATACTGGGGTGGATACTGTTCCTGTGATGCTATCAAATTTAATATGACTACAAACAAACCCAATAGTGAACAATATAGTACTAAAATACACATGGGTTAGTCTACAAGGAGTTCAAACTTTACGCTGCCAGCTCTGTCATTCTTATGGTGATAGATATTTTTAGCCCAGGCTTTGCACCACACTTGTATTAGCGTGCCAACTCTGGGCTTGGTAAACCTGGCCATAATAACAGGGGCGAGGTATCCATCCTGGTTAGTGAAGGGGTAGTAGGCGCTACTGATCCCTCCTTTTGGGTAGTACTCCACTGGACCCATTGTATCTTGGTCAGCAGTGTTCTGCAAGAAAATATCAACACATTAGTACAATGCACGCGATATTGCCTGATCCAATAAATCCCCACGTCCTTATAAGAGTGTGCAATATGATAAACACAGAGATAATAAAGACACGGGTTATGAAGTGCCAGCAAGATAAATTACGCAGTTCAAGTATTGCACTGAAACAGAGTAAGCAAGCTGATGCGCCCCATTATTGATTAATGTGGTAATAAAATCGTGAGTACCCCATGCCAAGTTCCTCTGTGTCTATGAACTACACGCATTTATTTGTTCCTGTTCGACGAGATAGGCTGCGATAGATAACCCTTATCCTTTGTAACAGTGAACGAACTTTAAACGATTCGCTGCACATCTAGCGCATGCTTCTACGAGTGTGAAGAAAGAATACACTTACCAATCCTTGGCAGTTGATGAAGACCTTGCCAGGCACAAAGTTTTGTTCAACCCCAAAAGTGGGAGCTCCACGCTCCTCCATCTCCTCGATCAGATCGGTGACGTTCTCGAATGGCTCAGGTTTCCAGTTAAATACCTAGCATGTATAAAACAAATGCATTTAATTAGGGGTACACGAGCGCGTGAACTGTTTTGCAGTCGATCTGCGTTGCTTCTATGCATACCTTGTTCATCTTGATGAGAACACATGGCATGCCCTCGTAGTAACCGTACTTCTTGTCGGCCGTGCACTCATCGCCAAGCATCTTTGCGTTGAATTTGCATACGTCCTCCTCCTCTTTATCATCCATGCTAAGTCCTTCGCAATCGACGCCATTTGCCTGTTCCGTCTCATTAAATTCTAAATGAAAGAATGAGTAATATGAAATTAAACACATCATCCAGGTTTGTTAACACACCAACCATTAATATATGGCGTGTATGGATGCATATTTCTCATTATTGCTAATAATCAATCCCCCTCGACTAAAATATTTACCTTTGATAATAGCTTCTAAATCCTTTGTGAACTGTTTGAAGTTGTCCTCTTTTCCTTGTTCAAATCGTATCAAAGTTCGTTCTACGTCTACCTGTGGTCTAAATCCCATTCCTGTGGAAAACATAGATTTTTATCAGATTTTATAGTGTATCCTTACTTACTGCTCATAATAATATTCTCAAATACTCACATCAACATTAGGCGACTTATATTCGATAAGGGTATGAACGGATTTTACGCACCAATTTATGGTGGGAAAAATAAAATATCCGTGCAAAATAATTTAAAATAAAAAAAAATTCTCATGGGTCCAGTTTCAAATGAAAATTACTTCGTAGTTTTGGTGATGGGCGCGGAGATGAAATTAGTATTAAGGGTCGCCTTAGTTATTTCAGAGTTGTGATCATTTACTTGTATATTACGGATTATCTACTACATTTTCTCGTACAATTTTATATTTGACGTCCTCGTACGGCAAGGATTAGTTGAACAATGTATTAACACATCATAGAGGCTATTTCGTTAATTGCTTATGTGGTGAATTCTGTATGGAACCGGTTAGGATATAGGATCAGCCTTTTCAGCGGGAGAGCATTAAAAGGAGATTACCAGCGGAAACTAATTACTTTTCTAGTAAATGCCTTTGAGAAGCACCCATTCATACAGCTAACCGTGAATGGAGTTACATGATACACGTACATGGATAAGTTATCGGGGCATGCCGTCTAAAGGTAAACGAGCCATGTGCGTCCACGTGAAATTCAGGTGCATATATATGTACCCAAGCATGTATTATCCAGTGACGTTATATTTGTACAGCTTATCTGTTATCATACTCAGCTATATGAAGGCTTTACCTTTGACATCTAATCTACACCCCTGTGCACGCAGTTCATTACCTAATTATTTATCAACTACAGAAGCCTGTCGCCGTTCGATGGATTTGCTTCGATCTATCGAACATCTGCGTCTCTCTGTCATACGAGGATGCACTAATGGAACCGAAACGGTTAATCGATGATCTGCGCACAAATTGCCCGCTCTTTCAACGGGTGGAGAATAATATAACCTTTAGATGCACACGATGAAGACGACTGGGCATCAACAAGGACATTAACACACATAGCTTGCACATACATAATATCATTTTATTCCAGCTGGGGGAGCATGAAGATTTCATTATATTTTTCGAACGTTGGGTTCGATAAATAACAGTACACAAACAACTCAATTTTAAAACACACTTTTTTCCATTTCAAACTGGCAAACAACTGTTATGGATTTTTTATGAATCTGTATTCAGGGCGGTAGATTCCCGATACGCCAATTTCCGCATTGACCTTGGAATATCGTCTAGCTGAAGCCAATGTCCTTGGTAATTTATAATAAACCCGCGGTGAGGTAGCGATGGCTGCATTGTGGGCAGTTTTGGCTCGGAGATGTCTATATCGCTGCGCAGAAGATTGCGAGTCACTAGAGTGCAGGATATGATCGATGTGGGGGATAACCATGATAACTGTTTATTACCCTTTGCAGAGGAAATGAATGAAATATACAAATGTTACGCAAAGTAAAATAACCGTATAAACAACGCATTCACGTTTGTCTAGATTCTTATATTCAATTAGGCAAGAGCTGCATTTTCCTGCTTACAACCACATATTACATGAGAAACAATAATTTATTAATGTATGTTATCAGGCCTACAATTGCATGCTCTTATTGTTGGCTCGATGGTACTTCTTTGCATACTAAATCAAAGCGTAGACTAGTCTGGAATAAGAGTAGCAACTGCTTTCTTCAAAATTTACAGAACATTATGGAAGAACTTATAATTAAATTACGACCACTGAGTGTGAGTATGCCCTTCACATTGACATGCCTAATGGATTTCTAGGATAAGAATGTCAATATCCCCCAATGGGCTTTCTGGTGATTACCTTTCTCCTAGTAGTACGAACAGTACTCAAACGGTTGAAAGGCTTCAGGAAAAATCCCCGTCGACTCCGATAACTCAGAGACAGACACTACAGGTGAATTATTATTCCATCGAAGTGCTTAACTTGGGCCATCTATGAAACCGTAAGATGGATATATTTCATGGATCGCGGGAAAGTCACGATTATGTAACAATGAGTCTATTAATACCCCGATTGTACAGCGACTAAGAACTGTTTAGTGAGAGAGGAGAAAGTGTACACATATCTTACAAGAAAGCTATCGGTATCATAGTCAAATCATTCTGTCTGCTACAAAAAAGGGCACGAAGACCTAGTCTGGAGAGTAGCGCTGAGCACAGGTAAATGGACCATTGCTCACTCCGATTCATTCTTGAATGTCTCCATTACCTAATGCCGGTATGTATTTTATGTTAATTCTATCTTCTATATACGGTGTGTGAGGAAATCGACCAGTTTTTGGGGCACGGAAAGCACTGAAATGCCTCCATCGGGTCACTGAGGGGATACATGAAAATATGTCTCTGCTATCTATCAGGAATCTGTGGAACGAGTTCTTGCCTCGGCTCTGAGCTCAGTGGGTTAAGAAGAACGTTCCCTCAGCCGATACTTGCTTCACTGCGTGACCGCAGCATGGGGCGGTTCAATAATGTTACAGCTCTCGGTGGGCTGTGAGCTCCGTGGTGAGAGAATCCTTACACACTAATAGACCAGCCAACCTAATTGTTTGTTAGTTGTCTGTTGCTGCAGTATGCTGGACGAAAATAAGCCTACACAATCGGGGAGAATATATAATTACGCGCTCTTTGGCAACAGCATTCTTAGCATCCCCATGAGATTTTCTAAATTTAATATTTGCAGTGGGCTCACAATACACGGTGATTAAAAGCAAATGTTTCCTGCTAGCAACTGGATTGGCGATTGCATTTGCTAAGCGCGTGGCCGATACCACAACATCAATAGAGTTAATTACCGCGGTGGCGCAGTTGCCGTGTATTTGTCAATGTGACTTTCTCCTGACTTTGAACGCGGGGCAAGGGCACGCGCATATAAGCGAGCATTTATTGGGCATGGCTAGTGCGCAGCCACTCGCCGGTAATCAGCACAGGTACAACATCTAAGATTTTTATCAATGACGAGATAAAAATACTATGCGGTGAGCGATAACGAGTATCCGTGTGCTCATCGCCAGTAAAACTATGCAGCGGGTAAGTGATTCACCCCGGGTCCTATTGTGCGGTGAAAACCACCAGGTGATAAAGTTCAAAAGCGCGCCAAGAGCAGGTCAATTAGATTGCCCCTGTTTTAATGCTAATGCAATTTTCAGGCAAAGCAATTTTAAGACAATCCGCCTTATTCTCTCAAGCAATGCTGATCGAGGGTTCATACACAGACAACGAGGAAGCTTGGTCCTTAAGATGGATTGAAGTGCTTGCAATCATATCATTTAATGTAAAATGTCAGTCGAGAACATTGTAGTTTTTTATGTAAGCTGTAAGTGCAAGTATATATGACAATCAGAGTTGTTGATGCGGCTGCCTCCCTTTGAAGCCGGTCTCATCCAGTAAGCAATGTACCACCTTGTGTCGCTGAGAATGCGGACAGTTTTTTCGGGGTGATAATTTTTGCAGCGATGCATTAAGTGCAGCGGTTTGCAATCCTCTACATGGCAATAATTGATGGACGTCCCTGGTCGACGAGTCGTCTGATATGTCCGGCGGAAACGTGCCATAAAAATAAACCTGAATTGAATTCAATAATTCGGTAAATTGTATGAGATCGCCATTGCCGAGAGCAGGAGAGAGCGGTGGCCTCGGTGGCCCTCGAGTCAGCGCATTTATCAATCTTTCCCGCAAACGTTACAAAATACACAGTGATTGGCCACTATTTATTGGCGCAGGGAGTTTATTAACTGATAACCTCTGCCATTACCTCCTGGCCAGTTCCCACTTATGTAGTACGCAGGCTGCCATAAGCACGCCACGAGAACGAATGAGTTTTGCCTCTCTTCCCTTCTCTCTTGTATATTTACAGGTGAGCCGCGGCTTGTTTATTTGCGCACCGGCCCTCGTATCTAGGATCTAGGCGGGAGAGGATTCCACCGGGAGGCCCCCGAACGACAGGCCCGCGCCAGGAGCATTTCAATCATCGGACACGTGTTTTTATGGCGCTCTTAATTATGCAGCAAATTTCTGTTTGTTTGTAAGGTGGCACTGCTTTTCGCCGCGCGGGCTGCGGACGCAGCAAGAAAAAGTTCAAACGCCCCGCGGCAGATCGGCAGAATTATTACCTAAGCATCCCAACATCGCAATTATCCATACCATGCTAGACTCCGCTGTGGGCTACCTCGAGGCTGGCAGCATCATCCAGTTCCTCCGAACAACAGCTGGGCTGGGCAGAAACCGCAACGCTGCGGCCCACTGGAAGATAGCCACACGACCGCACGCTATCTGGCCGAGCCGAGTCTCCAACTGAGTGGGAAATGCTAGCACCTTTTAGATTTGTAAGCCGATCCAAGGTACAAACATTTAAGAACAGCTCCTGTCATGTCTAGACTAACCATCGGAGGAAGCTACTACTCGCGAGAATATTTTCCGGGGGGAGGGCATGGGAGTGTCATCGGCTAAGTACCACTGGCTGGAAGAAGCTAACGTCGCTGCTGATTGTTATTGATGGAATGCATGCTTCGCAACAACCAGCTCGTGCGTGTGGGAATCAAGGGTTCAAGCGGCACATGCTGACATTACAATGCAATGAATGAATAACTTCAAATATTTTCACTATTGTTTACGTATCAGGATACATGAAAACAAATAATTGTGTTTAATAAATGGGTTTCAAGGAATGCATATCTTTACTATATTCCATGTTTTTACCGGCAATCAAAATCATTATCAACCGCGAGTTTTGTATGATTTGAGATTTGCACACATTGCTGGCTTAGTAGCTATGCGGGTCCAAGTGACCGTTTGTAAATCCATAAGCCAGACAATTAAACGGCACAGGTTAATCTTGTAAGCTAGCAGGGGCAGAGAATGTGCTTTAGTTAAAACTTGTTCTGACGAGTGTGTTAACCTCCCACTCAAAAATATGTTTAAACGTCATAAATCCATTTCATTTATGTATTTTACAACTTATGGGATCGGGTAAGATATGTGTGAAAGTTATTACTGGCGGAGGTCATTGAAATGATATGCATTAATGGTATTAACAAACAATCGAGTTCGAGAGGACACAAGTCTAATTTAAAGTGTCTATCACCATTAGCATAAACACTCGAAGCGAAATCGTTGAATATGATACTAACCTGGATTTCCCTTTATTAAACTGTTCATTCCTATCTGTGTTGGTGTCCTAATATCTAACGTTTGGAAAAATCCAAGTAGGCAAATAGCAAAGAATCCTGCTAGGCATCCGTAATAGATCAAGTAGAAAAATCCAAGCTTTGCTAGAATGAAAAATATAATATTATTTATTAACATGAAATACACAAAAATTAAATAAGTATCGATTCGTACATGTAGAGAGTCATAAGTTCGACATAACATTGTAAATTCACAATTGGACAAATTTCATAATTTAACAGAGGCGATATGTTTTCACTGGACGTGATGTGATTTATTTCGCCCATCCAATACGCCGGCATAAGAATTGCAAGGAACACATTAGCCAATATGGATTGAATACACAATCGGGTGAGAAGCTCGCCAGGGCGCATTTTAATGCGGGAAGAAGTACCGCACATAGAGTTGGCGAGGAGGGGAGCTGTGATAATGCAAGCACTATGGGCTTGGTGTTTGTCTACGAATATTGATTGTGGTCAACACATTGCTTCTTGTAGTAGGCAGAGAAATACTATTGTTAACTTTAGGGATGTAAAAACACGAATATTGATGCAACCAGGATTAGAGCATCGCTAAAAGTTATTTGGTCTACTTAATTTACATTTTTCGCGTATTCGGCAACATACTAAAGTCTTCATTTAGAAAGGCGGTATCATCCCCAATCGATATGGATACCGAAGCATGCTGTGGGCATGTCGACTGAAAGAGCATTGAACGCAACCTGCATGGCCGCAGACCTCGATGCCATTTCGATGTGTACATTACAAGGCGCATATAATACCTGCCGAACAAGGCCGGCTGTTTACTCTACTGTGGGGGTACCATTATGTCGAGAAAAGAGGATTTGTTGGAGGGATCAACAGGCAAACATTGTTGTGTTTGAACCTGTTAATTTAGTGCCGTTTCAAGCGCTGTTTCCTCGTCATCGATCTAACGTCTATATGTGTAACAGTTCGGGGAGCTCGTCGTCTCAATCTATCAAATTACACGACAGATGGACATTTGTCTATATCTAGTGCGTGTATTTTTAGTTGTACCTGGCGGTCGTTACAAAACTTACACTTTTAACAAGCAAAGTACAAGTGCAATATTTTCGCTGAATGCAGTGGACAATTTTTGTCAAGCTAATGATTGGGCGGCGTCCCAGATTATGGTGTTGACAGCGCAATTTCGCTAATAATCCCCGATCTGGGCAGCCCACAATGGGTGCTAGGGCCCTATTTCATCTCGCGACTAGCTTGTGTGCTCGACATGAAAAAGAAATCGCGTCACCTGTGATTGGTTTATTTGATCTTGCGAACTTATAAAAGAGGACCTTCTCATTTGATGGATGAAACACGTACAAGGTACACGCCGAAATACTCAAACAATTAAATCTGACGTAAAGAGCCCGAGCAAAAAGCAATCAATAATCATTGCCATTTATCAGCAATTCAATAAATAAACACATCATATCAATTGCTCTCGACTCTGTAATCTATTACTCGCCTACCATATAAGCTTTATATACGTCATACAATTTTTAATACACATCTATTGCATTAAGGAGAAAGGAGCGGTAAATTACTCCAATAATTCTATCTAGTAGTGGTCTGAAGTGGTTGATATACAAGTAAATGGTGTCGTAAAGTGACTCTCTTGTTTATGTTACCTAGTGCATTAAGACAATATTTCATATGGAGCTTAATTTTTATATTCCAATGTGCAGCCACGCTCTATATCATAACATTTCTGGCGACACATGAGACGCAGAGGCCGTGCACACAAATAACCTTATTGATATAGGTCATTTAGCGACTTCATGTCTTCCCTAGCAGCGTACGCCGTCTGTTTGAATTGTATCTTATCCTTATTCCTGTACAGCAGTTTGCAGCACACGCAAACCGTTTACCGGTAGGTGTATTGTGACTAGTAGGTCTACTGTGACACAAGCAAATGCCCTGGGAAAACTGTGGTCATGCTTCAGCAGTTAGGGTCAAACATCCCGGCCATTACACTGGAGATATACAGGTAGAATAACAGCCGACATTTGCAGATGTTTAATCTGAAGGTGCTTTCCCGAAACACAGCCTCTTCTGAAGGCTGATTACGGGTACAAAATTCACGTTACGTAATCAATGAGGCCTACATCTATTTGTTGGTCATAAATTCTAGGTGTCTCGAATTGCATTTCATGTGATCTCAATGCTGAGCACGTAGAGGTGGATTCCTACCACTTTTGGAAACGACGATGACGCTAAAATATTCCGGAATCAATCAGGACAGTCAGTCGTCCTGTAACGGCACCCTCGAAAGTCTTGGAAAATCAGGACGTCATGCGTGACTCATATTCGGGTAAATTTCCACATACACTGCGTTTTTTCCGCACTCCAGTATGACTGAGCTTCGTCTATTGATTGCACAGCATACAATCATACATACGTCACTGGCAAACATAATACACACATGAAAGTGACAGGGTAAGATGGATTTCATTCAGCATGCAGCTTTAAATCATTCATGGGTTGGCTGTACTAAAAGGGTGTCGTTCTATAAATTACCAGTGCGGGTACCGCAAGTGTGAATACATTAGCACAGGGGACGGCCCACTTTGCATTTCAATGAATACAACCGCAATCGCCCTTGATTCAGATTTTCAGTTTGACATTGAAGCATTGAAGCAATGTCATATTGTCAATTTCATTAAATTATACCATCTTTATTTAGAGATGGCTTTATCGATACCAAATATGTGTGACTGGCGATGTTATCTTTCAGATAAAATTACTAACCGAAATTTCAACCACAGATCGCGTGCATGGCAAACCATTTAAATAAACATCGGCACCAGAGATACAACCAAACCTCAAATTTCTATTTCACCATTTCAAACGACCTTGACAAATCATCGATGCTTCTGGCATTAATGACGGCCATGAATAACATGACCAAAGTATCAGAAGAATCGATTACATAAGCATGTGATACTAGAGGTGGAAATACTTTACTAGTTACGCTGTTACCCGTCATTACATGCACGGCTTCGGTTGTACAGGCGCTCAGCCTACGGAGATAGTCGTTATCAAGTAACTTAGGTCGGAGCTATTAAATTACGTAACAGTGTATCAAACAGTATCACACCCCCCTTAAAGCTGAATGTGAGAACATCCAGGCAGTTATCGGTAGACTTCGCGTACCCCTTATCATGCCCGCGGAGCTAATTTTGCGAGCGCAAAAGCATGAAGCTGGCAAATACTGGCTATTTAGTTGAACAGAAGGCCTAAATATCACCATTATTACCATGATCAATCAGGCATTGCTATGTTAACGGTGGATTCAATTTCAAATTCAAGCAGAAACTTCTCTACCTCTAAATCGTATCAGACTACAAATTAAAAATTGACACACACTAATTTCACGAGAGACAACGAAATAAAACAGATGATCTTATTTTAGTGCAACAACTTAAACGCAGGCAATGTGGAAATTTAGTCCACAAACATGTTCTGATGGAAATGCTGGTTTGATTCGATCGATTTAGTCGAGCTGTAGAAAATGCTTTGGTACAGTAATATCAAGGGATTTGAGTGCGATTTTCGGCTGAATTATCGGTGTTCTCCAATGAACAATGCTTTATTAAGAAACACACTCGAGGATATTCCAGCAGAATTGCAATTAAGGTGGAATTTACTGGCTTGTTTTCACAATTCTTATTCCAACCGGGAAACACGTGAATGTACATGTACGAATGGCTTAGTGCAAGCTCGGTCTGCAAATGCCCTCGACAACCAACCTATCATGGCCGATGTGAAAAAGACATGTGTTTTTGAATATGTTTAGAACAAATTCGCTGAAATCTACGCGATAGAAACCGTTGTAATAATATTTCTTATATCGGGGATTTTGCATGTTACATTTACACACAGGCAGGGAAAAGCTAAAAGCAAATGCCCTGGTTTCAAGGTCAAAGAGGGCTTGGCTACGCGAATCAGAAATGCATACAATACATAGCCAACTGGTAGCTATGCCGGGCCGGCAAGCCTCAGATCAAAGCCTTTTTCTTCAAAAATACACAAAATTACTCACCCCAACTTATGCCGGTTCTACCCAGAATCGTCCCCTCATCGCTGTTGTAGAGATAAGTACAGCATCCTCTGACTTTTGAGCCGAACCCTCCTTTCCCCTGGTTGGGGGCTTTGGAATCCACATCCTTCGACGCCATTTTCCTACAAGCGAATGAGGCCGCTACCATGAGCTAGGTCCCGGATGTTGACATTTGCCGATTTCTGACGTGTTACCGTAGCTAGCAAATCTTGTGCGCGCGTCTAAACGCCATTCAGATTGGATCGAATCATTGCAAATCATAGCTTAGTTAACTTAAGCGGGGTGTAATGTAAAGTTTTATTAGCCCTTGAGGGCATCATGCGTTCCCCTACTTAAGCAACGTTAAACACTATACATGATTGATACGTTTCAATTAAGAAATGTTTCAGAATAAAAAAGTTGATAAACTTGATAAACTGTTTCATTTCATGATTCGACATAACATTTTGGACTATTACGCAAGATTATTACACATGTAGTTAAATTTAAGTGAGAGTCAGGTACATTTGTATATATGTTACTTTTGTAAGCTATATATAACTTGGCTTTGCCAGAATCAACTTAACCTATACTGCATGAGGTTACTTATCGTGTTATAGATTGGAATCGTGTATTGGCGAACATATCAAGAATCAAATCAAACCCCTATGTTAGGTAATATTGAATATTTAAACAATGCGTGGAAACATCAAGGTACATGTAATTATATTCATTGTGAAAGATAATCATTGTGCAGTAAATTTGTGGCGTGGAAAATAATTAATATAAAAAGTAATCCATGTTAAAAAAAGATATATTGTTTGTATAACATATTATCGGGGACTTATTTTTAAAACCATAAACAGCCCGAACAGTTTTTTATCAGATATCCCTATTAACCTTAATTTCTAGCTATTATTGATATACATTTATTAAACTTGAAAGCATTGATTTATGATTATAATTATTGTAAATGTATTTTAAATTTTGTATATATATATTTGATAATATGTGGGTAAACGTATTCGCCATATACAAGTAGGATATATCTTGCCATATACTGGTATACGAAGTGAATAGTACTCTTAGCGAGCGTCTTTTGTGGTAAATGCTTTGACCGAATGAATCTTTAGAATCATGACGATCGACCTTGCGAGCAATGTTCCACGCGTTTACCTGTATATATCTACATATATAGATATATATATATAGGCGCTAGCTAGGAATAGACTGTCTGCTTTAAAATATCATAATGCTATTTATAATGTGACGTGTATTGTATGATTGTCTATCTCTTCTGATATGCTTTAAATAAGCTCTTACAGCAAGGTAAGGAGACAAGTACAAGTTACAATGTCACATGTGCACTACATAGCAATTATTAGGGTAATGACTATTTCGCAATTTGAAAGCTACGAACTGACTTTTGAAATATCATGTCTCCGGAGAATTAGTCTATATAATCGATCCGAATGGAGAACCTGACACATCTCTCGTAGGTATAAGGGTCAATAATTAATATGAAGGTTCTATCGACTAACTTGTCAACCCAAATAATTAACCTGCATGACAACTGCATGACAAATAATTAATTAAAAATGCATGTCGATAATATAAATGCCCGAAGTGGTTGTAATACTCAGAAGCAAGAATTTGGGGCTCGAGAAATACAATTACAGATCCTTAAAAACGCAAGAATTCATTAATATCTAATTGGGTTCATGTTTTTATCGCCTTAATCAATTTATCCGCATGTATAACTTGATCTTGTCTCCTATTTGCGTCATTATACAGCTGGTTTGAAGTAAGATGGCAGTCGTAAGACAGGAGCGCTGCGAGTTATCAGTTAGTTTTTCAACAGTTTTGGACTTCGACCATCAACGGTTATCATAGAGTTTGCCGTAGCAAGAAGTCTATAGATTATACTATCATAGTCATTATAATTGTGACGTATGGAGGTCGAGACTGACATTGTCTTGATTCAAATAGAAAACTGATACCACACACCAGGTTACCTGGATTGTAACCCTTTTTAGCACCAACACCGTGCAACGCCGAGCTTCTTATCTCAGGTGGATGGGCAATTTTAAAGCTCCTGTTTGATTAGATAAAGCGCGGGTCGCATAAGCAATGATTTATCAGCGTGTTAACTCTCATGGATCCTAGCTGCATAATGTTACACAATAAACACTTCACTGTCGAACAAGTGGTGGAGGGCTGTAGTAACGGTCGGTCCAAGACATTTACAAACATACCTTTAGAAATTCCCGAGGGATTATGTTGAACTTCATAATTATTGTCTTGCTAATTAGGCTCATATGCTTGTTATACCGCATGTTGACTCCTATTATACTATTGTTGATAAGTCATGTATATATAATATCTATATATCAATTCTATATTTGTCGAGCAGTTTTGCTAAATTAATTGAGATCGAATAACAAGGGATGGTATAATTGAAGGTCAATTAACTGATCACTCATTATCTTGAGACTCTTCGCCCATTTATTTT
>JAXGGS010041110.1:40804-61639 GCA_035585475.1 Armandia brevis | reverse complement strand
CAAGTAGATGAACACATTTTTCTCGACACCAAACTTCTTTTTAGTTTTAAATGGACATAATACCAAAACAAACGATAAAGTATGGTTAATTCACTCACCTTTCCTTCTTGTAGATAAATCGATGCTAATCGGAGGTAAATAGAATGCATTTCCGAAGCATCACCAACAAAAGCAAGCGTCCTCTCGTAACAGTGTTTAGCTGTTTCAGTATCACCAACAAGGTACTTGACATGTCCCATGATAGCCCAGGCATCTGGATTCTGATGAAAATACCCGGGAAATCAATGAGGGATTGAAATAGGTGTATTTTCGTATTTAATAGTTTAACGTGACAGGGAAATGATGGGGACAGGTTTTAGGCAAAAGAAAGGTTCAATACATGAGCATGTACAAACCTGGTGGTCGAACTGTAAAGCTTCCTTAAGACTTTCCTCAGCCTCCTCCATATTATGTTTCTGCAGAGCGAGTCTAGCCAGAGCAATGTGATATTCAGCACTTGGTCCACCCAGATTATCAAGCAGGTGATGAGACAGAGCCCTCTCAGTAAACTGCAAGCCAAAACCAATAAATACAAAAATAATATCGGTGCATATGTATTGTGCTCCATCAAACACATGCACATTGTCACTTACCGGCATTGCTTTGACCTCGAGCAGGAACTCGACGACTTGCATGTAGATACTAGTGGTAGGGACGGGGGTTGGCTCACGAGGTGGTGGACCCTGGTCCTCGGACGGCTCTTGTTCCGCTGTGGCTGGCTGTGCTGGACTTCTGCTGCGCTGTGAGTTACTTCCAGGACGGGACAGATTCTCTGTGCTTCTGGCTTTCCCTAAAATCAGATGTTTCAGTTGCAGTTTAGTAAATGTTATCCATAAGCAAGGTCGTAAAACAGCACGGTATCACTACGGCAAATTCAAATCTTGAACACTGGGTTGGAAAATTGACAAGCAGGTACAGAAGGCAAGACTTCCTGGCGGAGACAATTACTAGGTAGCTGCAGAGCAAAATATTTCAGGGAACGCGTAGAACATGCATACTAGAAAGACTTATGCGAATGTGTGAATTATTATTATTCTTTGATATATAGGTCACATCGACAGGACAAATAGATGCATATAAAGGGGATGGGTATCCGGGCCTCCACTAACAATCATGTTTCGTCACTCCATGCAGCAAGACATTGTAACTTACACGTTCCTGCTTTCCCCCTCAGAGATGATGCTTTACGACTTAATGCGTGATTATGCGTCTTAGCCACATACCTCGATGCTGTTAGTACTAACAGAGTGATATAACGAAACCGGAGTGTGAATCACGAGTGAGTGGATTGTCTGTCACTCGCATACAATGTAAATGTAATGTCGTGAGAAATGTCCACAATGTTTGTAAAATATGTATATTTAGGATTACCGACCAGATTTTCTAGCTTGTTGTACCGCTGAGCCTCTCCTCTCTGACGGAGCGTTCTTTTTACTTTTGGTATCACTGCCAGCTACACTACTGGTAGGTGTGGCTGGTGTCTGTTTAATCGCTGGACCACCTGGGTCAGCCGAGGCATCTGCGAACGAAATTCCAGTCGTTAGACGCTTTACATACATTTATAGTAAATGCTTAAGCTGGAATCTAAGATAGCAAGCTGAAATATACTTTTGACTTCTGTTCCTGGAGCTTCTGGTGACGGTTCGTGTTTTAGCTCAGCCGACTCTCTTTCCCTGGTGAGTTGTTCCTCGCGCTGTCTCTCCTCCTCCTTGGCGGCTCTGGCGAACTCCGCAGCGGCGTGCACGTTAAGCCGGTTCGCTTCGGCTAGAGCCATCTCCGCACCTATCTCGTTTCCGATGCCATCATAAAACATTGCTGGAAAATTGATTGATAAAATGTGGCGACCAAACAGTTATTAATGGTACTAATACGCAATTTATGATGTACATTCACGTTGGATTGAATGTATAAATCGAGACATACCAAACATTGTCCATGGCAATATTCCTTTTTCGTCTATGCTTGTGGCTGCTTCAAAGAAAGTTTCAGCTGCTTCGTGCTTGTCCTGCATCGTGCACACCACGCCATACAATATCAAGCTGCAAATAAAAAGGGCATTAAGTGATTAGGTCATCATCTGGAAAATGATGGGATATTTTTTCTAGCAGTGATATTAAAGTAAATTATTGAGAGCATACCCATGCAGATGCCGCTGATCTATAGCTACACATTCCTTAAAACATTCCTCTGCTTTTGTTAAATCGTTGATGTACAGGCAGAAAGTTCCGTAATCCAGCCAGTGGTCAGGGTCATTTCTGTCTCTCGCAATCCTCTCTTGGTAATACTTGGCGGCAAGTTCAAAGTTCTCATTAACCTCAGCCTCACGAGCAAAGTGTTTGAGCTGAGCCGAGTCCGTGAGGGGTTCTGGAATTGGGCTTTGGTCTTCAATAGCCAGAACCTTAGACAGTCCGACGTGCATTTGATCCACCAGGTAAACGTACAACTCACTCAAGAATGTCTTCAAATAAAATGAAAAGTTGTAAAAGTTGATGAAACGTTTGAATAGGTTCACGAGGGTGCAAGTTCATTATTATTTTTTTACCTGAAGTTCATCTTTATCATTGAAATTTGTGGTTTTCAAATATTTTTCGCGCACGATTTTTACCACGGCGTACTTAAGCTGTTCTTTGAAAGCAAAATATTTTCCGCTGGAGTTGAGATGATAGACGAGTTTCTGTCTCCTTTCCTCCATTGCTTCGGTGGAGTTACATCCTCCGGTTCCTCCAAGAGCGTCTCCAAATTGTTCTCTGTTACCAGAAGAAGTAAAATGTAAGTGGGTATCATAAGACTTAATAACAGAACATATCGTAGTGAGTATATGACCATTTCTATTTGCAAAATATTCAGCCTGCAAATAGAATCTTTACCTGAATTCATCAAGGATGAGGTTGGCCACGGTGCCAACTTGGTTGTGATAGTCTTCAACTGATTTTGTGGCCCCATCTGTGCGTTTGGGAAACTTAGGCCTGGGTGGAATGTACTCCGCAACCCTATAGATAAATCCACAAATATAGCATGACATGACAGACTATAAAATCACAGAATGGAATATGGTTAAAAGCAATCTACATCGCTGACTTACTTCCTAGCTAATTCTTCTGGTTGACGTTTTGGGACAAGAGGCCTGTGCAGATTTATCTCTAGCATGATGAAAGATTTGGCGTCGACGTATTGCATTCCTTCAGCATTTACAATTGGACCATCAGCGTCCGATGCCGAATCCGAGGCTTTTTGTACCGAGGGCTGCAAAAATGTGAATATTATACAAGAGCTCTGACTGCTCAGCATAATCACGAGACAACGATAATTGCGACTGCATGTGATATGATTCGTCCTGCCAGCGTTAGAAGATGGGTGATAGTTCTCTCAAAATCATACGCAAAATAACAGAAATCTATGTGGAAAAACAACTTTCATTAAATTAATATCAGATAGAAAATATTATCAAAAAACAATTCTTCAGTTAAAGGAATGATCAAGAACAGTTAGTATCAAATGCGGTTGTCAATACTTGAGGAGCCTCACCTAAGCGATATGCATGTACACATGTCAACCGTTATGGCTAGCTATATCTACAACTAATTTTAAGAGTATACGCCCCCAAAAAGATTTCACTGCATATGTGCATTATCTAGCTATCTTAAGCTGACCAATCCCAGACCGATTTGTGGTTCCCTGCAAAAATAAGTTTCCAAAGACAGGCTATTGCGTCTAATCTGATAGGACAAACCTGATTTCACTGGTCAATTCAAATATAATTAGTAGGAACCGAACCCAATTAAATGGAAAGTAAAATTCATGTTATGTAAAAATTGATGTGATTATTGAAGTCCTTTGATATGACGGAATATTCCGTTTTCCGCGTGATTTCACACCTGAACTGAAGCCGTGATCGAGAAATTATACAAGATATCAAGCTATTCTATAAAATTCGATGAGAATAAAGAGCTTCGGTCACAACTCGTGATAAACCTCATTCCAACACCGTAACACTATCAACTGGTAAATGCTAAAACAAACTGATATTTTGTCATACCAACCTTGTCAAGGGAAGGGGTACTAGGCTGTTATCAAAGTTAAATAAAATGGACCAAAATAAGATTAAATCTATGGTTATTCATGCTTTACAGAAACTTAAACGACAAAATATTAACATGGCAAAATAAAGCATCATCTAAATTAAAGTGTATTAGATGAACAATACATTAATCAGTTGAAACAATTGATATAGAAGTTGGTATTACGATCCAATTGTTAAATAATCACACCTGTTATATACATACGGTTAAGCGCGTTAAAATTGATATTTGTATATCATTAAGTAATAAAGTAGAAAATCATGCTATAGAATGATGTGTGCAGAGTAGGAAGCATTTATTCGAGGAACGCAACATGCTTTGAGACAATATCTCATTTCAGGAGAACGGGGTTACGGAAAAAAATCACTGTCATTTATGTGCGTGCACGTCTGATGCGTTATTGTGTTTACCGTAGGTGGAACCGATAACGTATTTGATCCCTATAGAAAAAAGTATTTTACAAATCGGGTACTACTGAAGATAAGATCTATAGGGATCATAAATAAATGCACAATTGCAATTAAATTGGATGTTTGTCAACACCTAATGTTCATGCACATCGAGTAAAGGTAACTCAAAATGTCACAAATTCAAAATTTGGCAAAAAACGAAGGTGTCAAAATTCATCATAGACTGCAGTCATAACCCGAGGCTAACAAGAGGATAAAAGATATTGATTGGTATTGGTACTTAGTACAGTCTGTTAACGCTGGCATTTCAATCGGCGGTACCGAGTAACTATAGAGCGTGCGGGACTAAGGTTCTACATCTCAGTGATTGCCTACATGTACATTCACTTTTACCTGCCCAGGTCCCTCTCGAGGGTCACACGTGGGACCTGATTTGTCTGTGCTAGCTTTTTCACTGCTCTTGTCACTTTTGTCAGTAGATCCTTTCTTAGATTGCTTTGTTTAAACAAGTATCAACATATATATTCTATACAACCTATATACATATACATGTATCTACTTATGTAAGACTTGATCAATGCTAGTCATATCGAGTGATATATTTTCTTTGCATAAGCACGTAAAATACATGCTGATGCATTGAAATTTATACATTGCCGCAAAATAATTCTAGTTCTAGCAAAAAAAGTAACTTTTGTTTCTATGCAAACTGACGAGGAAGTTGCATCTAGGCTACTACCAGCCATATTGAACAGTAAGCATCACATATCAATTACAAGACTGAGCTCAGCTTACCCCCTTTTTTGGGTCCTTTCCTTTGCCTTCATCCTTTCCACCTTTTCCAGGCTTAGGGAAGGGTGAGCTGCTACTCCTACTTAAAATCCCATTTGCAATTCTCACTGCATCATCAGCGAGACCTCCTTTGCGATGTGTCTATCAGAAAAAGGGCATAACTATTTAATTCTAATGAATAAATAATTACTTGGTCACTCAATAATCCTAGAAACCCAATACATGATCACAACTAGTTGCAAAGCAATGCCATACAGCGACAACAAGGCATACCTTCTCATTCAATTCCTGATCGCTGTATGCATACACCTTGTATGCACCTCTGATCCTATTTACACCTGGGTAGAGTAAAGGAGCAAGATTGATGTAAACGACACCATGGAATGAAGTGCCGTCGTCATCCTTCTTTCCCTTTCCGCCAGTGGGCATAGCAGTTCTCACAACTTCCAGTGGCCAGTACCTAGTTTTGGCAATTCTATCCTGAAAACTGTAAACGAAAAGCACAATATTGAATTGTTAATTAAGTATCACGATGAATAACAATCTTTAAGTTAAGCCAAATGATATAAATTGACAGCGTCATTATATTCAATAAAGGTTTTACCTTTTAGTGGCACCCGCATCCAGATAACTTCTTCTCTCAATATTCCAAGTGACCCTATTTTTATCTTGTTCTGCAACAGTTCTATGTTCTCTATCATCTTTGCCTTTGAAGTCCCCGTCTTCATCTTCTATTGAATCGGCAGCCAATGTTAAGTCTGGGATGTATACTGCTCCAGCTTGAGCGTTGCCTGGCACAGCCCATTTCTTCTGTTTGTTTGGAACTTCTTTATCTATACTAGGCTTCATTTGACCCCCGGCGAACACAATGGTATTCTCTTTCTGAAAGGAGAAACTGTCACAATTATACAATGTACCATTACAATCATATTGTCAATATGATTTAGGTTAATGAAATTTAGATCTTGGTGTTATGAACTTACTTCACCACCGAGTGGCATAGGGGTAGCTGCTGTGTAATTGTATTGGGGTCCAGAGGTTCCCCAACTTTCAGGCGGTGAGTATAATGACTCCAAAGTCAAACACATTATGTTCGTTTCTTTTAGCTGTGTCTCTGACAGCAATGGCTCATTTACAGAGAATTGTATATCAACTTCAGGCTGAAATTGTTACAGACAATGTACAGTTATGTTGAAATATATGCGTGCCACTTACATGCATTACTAATCAACATTCTTTTAGAAAACATTTAGACTAACCCGTTGATGCTCAGGTGGAAGATTTTCAAGCGGAGAACCAGGCAGTGGACTGATTGCAACAGTTACAATCTTCTTCGTCTCACCTGGAGAACAAAGTTTCGTTTCCTTCAATGCCAATGCATTACCACGTACATGTGTAGGAAACGGCCATAACATTTTTACCGTGAAATAGGCGTTACTTACCAGACACAATCGGCAGTAAGTCGACTGTACATTGTCCAAGCTGAACTGTTTTCTCTTCCTTCTGTTTCTTCTCCTTCGGCAGTACCTCTATTACCGTCACTGAAATAAATTTGCTGGTATTTTATTTCCATGTACCTGGAAATAATTGTTGATTCACATTCCATCGTAAAGCACACTTGTTGAAACGTGGCTCATGCACTTACGTAGAACAGGTTTACAAGCTAACTCATCGAGAGTCAGGGGATCTTCAAATGTGACATTTACTGTGGAGTTGTAATTAAATTCTGCAGGCTCATCGGGATTGCATTCCACTTTTGGTGTTTCTCCTAAAGGTCTCTCCCCACATTCGACTTTGATCAATGCGTTAACTGTATCTCCTCTTTGTCCCCTCTGTAATAAAACCCTCAATTTCACATAAACATCTTACAGAAATAACATTTAACATTCTAAGAAGAATCTACAGTTACTAACCAAATTCCTAGCCCGCAGCACAGTAATCACCAGGTGCTCAGGGGGTCTGACTTGAATAAGTTCGTTGTCTGCCATGTTTACAGTCTGAAACATGGTAAAATCATTCCAGTTAATATTAACTAGTGAACACTTTAAATATATCCGTATTGCTATCAAACTTGATTTACAACTATTCCTTCTAGAGACGTATTTCACGTTGTTTAATCAAGATCGTTACACGGTCGGCGTCAAATGTTTGTTGATGTTTGCGATATGTGTTGTATACTTTTACAGAGTGGTCTTTCAATATATGTGCAAATTCTATTTTCTGGTTCAAATATCAGTTCAATTTTGATGTTATCGGTTGATGCAGTAAGGAGGCGGTTAAAACAAATAAACTTACTAGGCGAGATTTCTTGAGCGCGAGAGTAAAATGTTTAAATCCTCCCTACTCCCTGGTCACAGTCGTCGTCTGGTGAGCGAAATTAGAGGTATTTACATGTGGTTACCATGACATCGACATGACGAAATGTTCGCCATAATAAATATTATTAATAAATATAATAGTGTATTCAATAGATGGTATGGTAATTTAATATGATACATCCGAATTATCTAACAAATTAATTTATAATACTATTGACGTTTGGTCTACCTGATATTTGATATTACACCCCTTTACCAAAATACTTCCGATTAGTCTGCTTTCTCGATTTCTTCGTGTGAAAAAGTATCATATTTAGCTTTACTAGTTCGTCACTTCTGATTTTCTCATTATCAGGACATTTATACGTTATTATATGTATCGGGGAAGGCAGACAGATATACACTATGAGAGCAATTGTTCAGAGAGTGACCAAAGCAAGTGTGACAGGTAAGTCCCCAGTACAGTAAGGAATACCACGTCTGTAAAGCGGCATCTGCTCTCTATGCAGTTAATGTCTATTTTGAAACCTTCTAATTTCATCCGGTTAAATATAGCACGATTATGATTCAGCCTATGCACAAATAATCTTGTGTTAGATGTTTTAGATATATATAGTCCTATGCCATATTTTGGGTCATTTTTATATATTTCTGGTCTATTTATATGATATTTTCTTCAGGTACTCCTGTTTTGATTTTGTTAACATTAGTTGGTATTTAAATAGAACTAGATAATAACATACGACGATTTGGAGGTCTAGTCAGTGTGATACTGATCGAATTTCCAGTGATACTATGCTAGGCCTATATTCCATGTGTTGTCATATGACGAATGCTGGAAATTTAGATTTTTTAAACCATGTTTAGTGTTTTAATTTCCAGTTGGAGATGAATTGATCAGCTCTATTGGTAAAGGACTGTGTGTCCTCATTGGAATCTCGAGAGACGACACCAAGAAGGATCTAGAATTCATGTAGGAAACAATCATAAAGCACATACAAAATGTTTATAAGTAAAAATTACCATGATATGTGTACAAATATCATATAATGTTATGCTTAGAGTTAGGAAAATACTTAATCTAAGAGTATTTGAAGATGATAAGGACAAGAGATGGTCCAAAGGCGTCATGGATAAACAATATGAAGTTTTATGTGTCAGTCAAGTAAGTAGATTTATTTTATATATTTATCAGATAGCATTAAGTAACTTATTACAGTTTTCCAGTGAAAGTGTCTTTAAATTTGTATATGTGTTGTTTTACATTTATATTTCAAGTGTTTTTAAATCTGTATTTCAGTTCACTTTGTACGCAGTAATGAAAGGAAACAAGCCTGATTTTCACTGCTCAATGGGAGGCGATGAGTCTCAGAGTTTTTACAATGAATTTTTATCGCAGATGAAAGCGAACTACAAACCAGAACTTATAAAAGGTGATTATTGGTCTGTCTGAATATTTCAAGTCCGACACATGTACGTGTGAATCTATATTCTCAAGTTTATGTTGCAGATGGACGATTTGGTGCAGAGATGCAAGTTAATATACAGAACGATGGGCCAGTGACAATCACATTTGAAAGCCCGAAGGCAAGTTAATTGTCCTAGTCTCTTGAAGTAATCGCGTCCTATATAAGTAACGTATTTAACATAACGTATCAATATATATTTGTAGCAGTTTTTCATGGTACATTTTTATGTTTCATGTTTTATCATCTAGGAAGATGAAAGTAAAAAGCAACAAAAAGGCAAGGAAAGAACACCGCGCCAACCTAAGGAAAAAAATCCTAAGAAATCAGACAAAGAATGTGCATCTGTTGATGGGGGCTCTAAGGATGCGGGAGATTTATCTCAAAGTTTATCAGACGATCTAAATAAGAAAACAACTATTTCTGAGTCACAGAAACCTTCGTGATGTTATGTTTAATGTCATTTATAGTTTATAGTGTACAAGCTCAGTATGGCCATTGTAACTGGTTACAGCCTTATATTCTTTTGAATTGGCCACCGTAACTTATTTGGTGTGTCCAATAGAGAATTTTGGTTGATCTCTGTATCCACTTACCAAAGTACTTTCGTTTACAAATACTGTTATGATTGCACAGCCTAGCATTTTTATTGAGTAGTGTGATTTTGAGATATTTTACCTCTAGCTGTTGAAGTTAGTGAATGGTTTTACCGATATACCTGGCGATAGCTTGGGCGTAAATGAAATATTCGTTGTTCTGAAAGTTTTGAATTAAATGTGAAAAAAACACAAAAAACACCAAAGATTTGATTAAATTATCAGTTTACTACAAACATAGCAATTGCATTACACGTAATTTTGCAAGTATTTGGTTAACAGAAGACAATATCCATTAGTACTGCTTTGTCTAATTCTATTCATCTTTAAAATATAAATTTATATACTGAAGAATCTTGTCAGGTCGTGTCATATACAATAAACATGTACCGCACTTCAATCGGTCATATGACCAAGTTTAAAGCAGCATACATGTACATGGTCAAGCATTGTAAGCAAAGTGCGTGTTTGCTAGTACAAAACGATTTCAATAGTATTCTGGAAGTCTCGTGTGCTTGCATATATTGATCACGTACATGTACATCACTACAGACCCTAAGAATTACATGGACAGCTATCTGCAAGGAATGTTGATATATTATATCAAATCCTGGAAAAACAAGTCAATACGGATACACTGTTTAAAATTTCTAGTCTAAGGTGATACATTTGTACTTGGTTTTAAGTCTCTTAAATTTGAACAATTAACCATGCCCGCCACGCGCGATTATTCAAAACTTCATATCGATACCACAGGTGAATATGAAATTTACTGAACACGCAATACTGGGAGTGTGATTTCATGTCTAATTTGTATTTTATAAAAATGATATGTTGTTTGAGTACAAGAAATCACAGTTTGGCAGTTTGGGGAAGTATTTAAAAGTGATCTAAAACGAGTAAAGCTTCTTAAGCGCTTAATCTAACATGCAAATATTCAAAGAATAAACGAAATCGACACACTTGGAATATAATCAGTTGGAACGACACGCTAGCGTACAATACGTTTGGCTAAACTCAAGATTAATATTCTTCTGATTATTCTATACATAAATTGTAGTGTAGTGATTGTTTGTAACAATGTGTCAGACTACCTACGGTGTAGTGTGAGTTTTCAACTATCGGTATGTGATACAATATTTTATTTGTGAAATGCGATCGTGAAAATGGAGAAAATGTACATTTTTCATAATTAATATAAGGATTAAATACTCTAGTCTTAGCTCAATCAAAGCTACCTACCTAACGCCACGTTAAACGAACCTAAATACACAAACATCAACTACAATATATTAATTTGGGAGATACTTATAATCTATATATGTATAACGTTAACGTTATCATAACTAATGAAGATTGTAGATCGGGTATATTAACATTGACCATTTACATTGTAATACATATCAATATAATGTGTCTTAATATGAACTCGTTATAATTACATTATAACTATTTGTACAAGCTCAAACATACATACTCGTTCGAATGTATATAAATTTATTACAGATGTGTTAATACACCTGCTTTCACAAATGGTCACATGCTGAGTGAAATGCAGACATTGTGAAAAGTGTTTTTGGAAGAACTAACATATCGATAAGTCAAATACATTGACTGTTCTATGGGTTTTTTAACAAGCGACATAATTATTTGGAATCTTTATCTTTTTTCTTTTTGAAAATGTTATCAAACACGCTATGGCGCTTCTTATCCCCCTTATCTTTCTTTTTGTCATGTTTCTGTAGCGTCTGAGCCTGTCTATCCAAACTGGCCGTGCGATCGAAACCTCCAGATGGCGGTTCCTGTCCCGGAGGTAAGGTAGAATAAGATCGGAATTGTGGGGCAGCTGGTGGTGGCCCGCTGGGCGGGGGCATCGTCTGACGGAATTCCCCATTCGTGTGTGTGGGAGGTTGAGGAGGAGCGCTCATCGGTGGTGATGGGCGACTATCATCCTGTAATCAAGTTATTTAAATTTGGTGATCATGCAAACCAAATAGTGAGGACGAAAATATGAACCATCCATGAAACTAATTTAAAAAATAAAACTTAAAAATATCTTACCTGTACATTAGCGTACATAGGTGGGGCTGGGCCTCTTGTGCTGTATTGTTGTTCTGTGAAAGAAAACATTAACTTAGTAAATTTTACAAATAATATTAATATTACATGCATTATTCAAGTCTCGGTCAGGATGTGAAATGCTAATCTTACTTCCAGGAGCATTGAATTGTACATTAATCGGAAACACATACATGTAATTATTAATGGTACGTGTGTGAATAAGGTCATACTGTGAATGAGAATATACCGTATATGTTTTCTAAATAATATGTTTTAAAACGCATTCAATAAATGGAAGGATGTGAAATATAAAATCTTCTTCTTAATGTTTACATTTATTTAGGGGGCAGCAACATACACACAAAGTCATTATATATTAATGTGGGTATCTTGTCAGTAATGTGAATCACACTCGTTTTATATTGGCAATCAATTGCTGTGTCAGTAAAACTGTTAAAAGTATGGGGCTATGAAAAAGAAATTATGCTCACAAAATACTTCCCTAATCTGTTTATGGCATCACAACTGATGCGTTTTATAAACAGTTTATCTAATAATCATCTAAGTCAAGTTGACTTGAAAGAGCATTCTAACAAAGATTGACAACAACAATATTAAATGGACGGTGTTCTATTTGCTTCAAGCTCATTTACTTCAAGCAGACTATAAACGCGAAGCTAAAAGCAGCTCAAGTTTTCATGTATAGACGATTATAGTTAAGTTAAGTGAACAAATCAAACGTTTTAAAACATTGTTCTGAAATTCAAAGGCAAAATGCAAGACAGTAAGTTGTATATCAAGCATGTAAGGCATACAGTTGGTACATTATAGTATTATTTCTTAATAACGCTGTGAAAGGTGTGCACTACATTCTCTACAAGGAAAGGGGCAAGATTCTGTTGAAACGTGCAGAAAGTGTAGCCGTGTTTAGATCAAGCACGTTCATCACAAACCATAGTGATAGCTTGATTCGTATGAGACACTTGAGGTCCTGTTATCTCCATATGAAGAGGTCGCTCCACCACTAGTAAATTCGTCGTACGATTCTCCGCGAACATGAGATGGGGCGTCGCCAAATAGGGGAGGCATTGATACAGGGAGAGGCGGGACTTCTATAGCGATGATCATTAGGAGAGCAACATTCATTTAATGCGTTCATGCGAATCATGATCAAATAAAACATGAGTAAATTTCAAAAAAAGGTTTTAAGTGGGATACCAATCAGCGGTTTTAAAACTCAACTCATTTGAGAGAACGTTTGATAACACAGGAAAGTTTTAATTGTAAAAGAAAATTATATTAAGTGATTATAACAATCTCATCTCACCGTCACAAGCTGAGCTATGATTGCTGCAGAGTATCTACCTCTCACCCAATCCACCCTTTTCAGCTTTAATCATAACCAATCACAAAGCGTATGGTGAATTATATTTCTCACGCCCCTTTCCCAATTGATAAATTGATAGATATTTTGCCATTCAGGGCCAAATTATATGTCCGTAGTTTTATTTGATAGCCAACTTAATGCACTAATTGTATGTTTACGATTGGATTCTTTGCGATGATTGTTCACAAATAATTGATAAAAGTGGAATTCTTTGTTTGTAAACGTGCAATGGATGCCAGTTTTGTGTAAATGCAGAATCCTAATGTCAGATTTTCGCATAGTGACATGTGTGATGAATGAAACTAAAATAAATAATTACGGTGCTTTTGATAATTTTTGTACGAGATTCGTGCTCATGATGCTCTAAATAGGTCTATTGGAACAAATGAAAGATTTTGGAATATTCGAAATTTTTTTGTAGAAAGGGCGATTAATTTAAGGTATCGCTACTGACCACTCATCTGTAGAGCACTTGCAGATACAATATATACCGTAAATGTTAAGGTTTATCAACATACCCATGCTGCTGTCCATTGTCGCCTGCGTTGCTCCCTGGTGGTAGTCCCTGGCACTGCTTACTGAGCTCCTGTCACTCATGGTTGACATTGGACGGGCCCCGTGCACCTCATCTCTCTGCTCGTGTGACATATCCCACGCCGAGGTGACCTGTTGCTCGCCGTACGGCGGGTACTCCGAGTCGGGGGCTCCGTTAGAAGGTACGGGAGGAGGACCGCGCGGGGACGAGCCTCCCCCGTGAGAACTGTGACTAGACGCAGGGCTGGCAGGAGTGGGGCCAGGGCCACTAGAGGAGCGCCGCTGAGAACGGGGACTGCCTCGTGACGACTGGCTCGTTGTCGGGCTAGCTGCGGGTAGGCGCTGGGCCACGTCTTCACTGTACTGCATTAGCTGCTGGGAGGGCGGCAAAGCTGGAAACATAACAACAACATGTTGATGATCAGCATCATTACCATACGACGTTTCTAGACAAGGCTCAGCTAAGGGTACAAAATACATTGTACAGTTAAGGAAAATGATAATAATTTGGATTTGACACAATTAGTTATTGGGTTTATTCATTCATATGGAGAATTAATTTTCTACGACGTAGGTGTAAGAATCTACAAATTTATACTTGATCATGCGGTTTAGAATTCTACGACATCACATTTAACATGTACTGTTAATTAACAAAACAAATATTATTAAAGTCTCTAAAAAGTGACTGATCATATTTACACTACATCCATCTATCTACCATATCCAAGCACACACATACATCAAACAAAACAAAAATCCAACTTAAATAATCTCAGAAATGCATCACTTTCAACAACCCTGTATTAAAGCTAATGGAGCTCAACAGTTCAATTACTAACTGGCTATCTCTGCAGAAGTTTTAACTCAATAACTGATTGACTGTATGCCCTTTATAATGTAACTCAGTGATTGTATTACTGGAGTGGAACTATGGCTGCCTGCGCAAAAACATTATCCTCTGACGAGAAAAAGCTACTTAGCCTACATCGATACTACGTGATGATAATTAAGTTGAAAGCATGCTAGCAGTAAACATTAAATAACAATATAATGTATAGATCTGATAAAGTGTGATCTGATAAGCAAGCTACATAGCGTGTACGAGAATGAAAAAATAGAATATTTTCCTATACGTGTATTGAAAAAAATAATCTACAAACGATTATATTTGACTGGGTGACATGTGTAGAGTACAGTTATCACGGGTGCTTATTGAAGGCTTGTGCTGGATAAATGTCAAGACGTGGATTACAGGATTTCATGATCATCATCATATAAGTCTATAAAAATCACTATGTTGATTAGTAATGAATCTACCTAGACGTCTATCATTAAAATGAGCACAAAAATTTGGGAACTTTTTTCCCCCTAAAAAAACAAAGTTGTTACGAATAGTGCTGCAAACATAAGGTTATTTCTCAAAAAGCAACGGCGATCACGGTTTGGTGTTACGTCAGTTGACTCTTAGCTCCAATTACTAATTAATTTGGATCGTTGGCAGCACTTATTGGATATCCCAAAGCCACTCCTTGGTATTTTACAAAGGGAACTGTGTGAACCACTTGAAATGTAACTTACTTGCGCCTTCATCGCCTACTCAAAGGAACAAAACAAACGAAATTCATATACAAAACGAGGGCTTTTGTGGATACATTGAAAAAGATGGGTACCGGTAAATATCTGGACATATCGGTTTAACATTTATTTCGTCATCATGACAAACTGAAGGACAGCTTTGGTAGATGAATATTTGGACTAGCAAACACTATCACACAACATGCTATTTTCATTCTGGGTTAGAAAGCTGTGTGAAAATTGACAGTTAAACAGTCTGCAGTACATATCAACGTTATTTAGTATCCTAGTAAATGCTTTCGTTTCAAGAAACTTATTTAACAGGTCAGGACAAATCACATTTAATAAGATGCACATATGTATTGTCACACATAAGACTCAATATATTCCACACACAATATCTAATACTCTATACAAAGTTCAATGTACACTGAGGTGATACTTCAAATAAAACATTTTCATTGCTTTATTCGAGGTAAACTGGGGTTAATATACACGATTTCGTATCTACATTTAACGATAAAGATTCCAAAGTCTGAATAATAATGATAAACATTAAGGCATGATTGTAAGCACTGTTTGTTTCTA
Organism: Armandia brevis; assembly: GCA_035585475.1. Classification (NCBI taxonomy): domain Eukaryota; kingdom Metazoa; phylum Annelida; class Polychaeta; family Opheliidae; genus Armandia; species Armandia brevis. The sequence continues at coordinate 45,791 of JAXGGS010041110.1, read as the reverse complement.
ATAACTTGCTATCTGCATTTCATATTTATTACAGTTCTGGTATTTAAACTTATATTCAATGAATTGTATTAGCTGGAATGGCTCTGTTGTTTACAAGGGCATTGGTAAGCTCATGCATACAGTACCTGCGTGGAATTGCATCTTGGTTCTCCATTCCATCATCTCTGTTGGGCTGTTGGCCATGAACAAATATTCGGCTCCATCGGCAAGTTTCAATCTCAAGACGTTCTTTTTCTTTGTGTAATCAGTGGCTGTCTCACAAAGGCTTCCCTTTAAGGCAAGGGGAGGAGCAGCAGCCACATTTTCAACAAAAGCTGCAACCAATACGTAAATATTAACGTCTGTGGGCTTTAACACATTGATGTACATGAACATTATAATGTAATATATGCTTACACTGCTTGTCTTTGAAGAAACACAAGAGCTGACCACAGAGTACAGTGTGGTAGTACTTCCATGATCTGATGGTGGCCTTCTTTCCGCCACTCTGTAGCTCCTGTTTCCTCTCCAACATCCCCTCGATCTCTGACGGCGGTAGATCGGATGGAACTTTATACTTTTCTTTGAAACTTTGAGTGTGCTTCCTGGTCTTCAAACTCAAACTTCGTTGTCTCTTCTCGCGTTTTTGTGAGTCAGTGCGTGCGATTTTTTTGACCGGATCTCCCCATCCTTCTGATGATTTAGAAGGGGCAAGTCCAGCGTTCTGTTGCTCCGCTTGTTCTGACAGGGAGGGTTCCGTGTTAGACGAGGGAATAGTGGATACTTGTATTTCAGGCTTTGGTGAAAGTGGAGGTTTAGCTGGTGACCCACTCCACGTGGGACTCTTTGGTGGTGCAGCACCTGTGTTGAGGGTTGGAGGTTGATGCTTCCTCTCATGATCATCCTCGTTTCCACTAGGACTCCTCTTTACAGGGCTGGTGGACTGCTCGGAGCGTAAGTGAGCAGGGGACTGCTGCTCTGGTGAGAAACTGCAAAATAATAAAACAATGAATATATTATTTGAAGGTCGAGACATTCCAGTTGAGTAGGGTGTGAAATCACAGTGACACTGGTGCTTACCCAGCATCTCCGCTGCCTTGTAACCTTTCAGCTTCCTCAATTTCTCGTCTTCTTCGTTGTAAAATTTCTTGAGCTTTCCTTTGTTCCTCTTCTCTTCGTCGCTCCTATTATACACAAATTATATGATTACAAATATGGACCTTGTATAGAAATTTTTTTGTTCACAAGGGAGAAGTTAGATAAAGAGTTTTATCATACATTATTAGTACTTTTAATTCGAAAGAGTCTAACTTAACAAGCATATTCGTAAATCTAAGCTCAGGTATTATTTTTCATGCGATTGACAAATTAAAGATTTCAGTTTATTATCTAAATGCAAGATGTATAACTACCATGCCGTAAAAGAATATATCACAAATATCATGCAATGTTATCTATATGTACTAGCTCAATTCAGAATACAAAAACCTTCACACATTCGACACACTGATTATAACTCAAGACAAATAGTTTATTTACACGCTAATGTTTTTAGCAGCAAGATTATTATATTTATAAGATACTTATACATGCTAACATGCTATTATAATTAGTCAATTTATGTAAAAAGTGCCATTATCGCAAGCATGTTTGGAACTTATACGTAAATTGTGAATTCAAGACATATCGTAAGTCAGGTGAAAGTGTTTTCACTCCGTGCTCAACAAAAGGTTAGCGTTATAACTATTCGTTCATGCGCATCGCCAAAACTAGTCACTTAAGCTTTTGGTCAAAAGGTTGAGCATGCTACATTAGTGTTTTGAAGTGAGTCAATCTAGTATGAGAACGATCAGATAGAAATGAAAATGACGTTATATTTGAGGCAAGCTGACATGAATTCCACGTGATATGAACAAATGGAGTGATGGTTTATGTGATAGGGACACAGCGCTTGGGTCCAATCCCTGCTTCGGTAATCAATATAAAACCTATGGGGAGAAGCAGCTGTGTGGTGCAAGCCGTTTTCAAGTTTAACTGACATTTGAAGCCCTGTTAATATTCGAGAGGTCCAGTGCAAAATAATATGCATAACATTAATAGGGGTCAGAGAAAAATTGAAAAGGCTTGCAATTAGATCTGGCCCAAATTTACAAGCATGGACATATTTAGTACAGGGTTGATATCCACACTGAAAATGACAAATACAAAGCAAACTACCACGGCAGGAGAGTTTGTCTGTTGTACCCTTCCAATACTGAGTCTCTCCTGAAATTCATAGGTAAAACGTACAGAGTTGCTTAGAGAAAAAAATCTTTGATATTTGCAAAACAATCAAAATCTCATGGGAATTTTTTATGCCGGTACTTTGCTAACATCAAACAAAAAGAGCTGAAGTACTAGCTAGTCTCAGTGATTTCTATTTTACAGTCTCAGATATCTGCGTGGTAAATTTACACAGGGGTTTACGATTAAGATTATGGATCTACAAGAAATGGTAGCATACACTGTTAAGGACAAAGTTCAGGTAGTTTTCAAGAAGTTCTGTGCACATGACATTCAGCAAAAACAAGATGCGAAACGTGGGTTAGTATAAAGCAACATCGAAATTATCTTTCTATCTTTTCGGGTTTCCCGCTACTTGAAAAACTACTGCTGAATATATTATCATATATGTCCCCATATTTTAATAAATATGCTAAAACGTGGCTTCATGTACAATGACTAATTTGAGATACCCCTGTAACTGGTTGAAATATATTACTCACATCTAGAATTCTTTCCTGTTCCATTTTCTTCTTTTCCTCCATTTTTACTTTTTCGCGACGCTTTTCTTCTTCCAGTTTCATTCTGTGTTCTTGCTTTTTCTGATCAACGAACGCCTCTTCGAGCTACATACAAGGAAACCAACATGACTTACGGACACTCATAACGAACCATTACCCCATGAACTAATCAAAATAAATTGCAATTAGTGGTTACCAATGTCATTCTTCTGATAGCATTGAATTTGTCCTCTTGTGCATAAACCGTCTTTTCGAAGTCCTTATGTTTTCGCAAGAGTTCCTCAACGGCATCAATGCTGTCTCCTAAGTTACCGTCCTCTAATACAGGAGCACGACCGTTCATCCAGGCATCCAACTGGTCCATGTCTCTTTTCAATTGCTACAAATTTGCATGGCATCTCTGTTAATGATAGGCCAAAATAATAATAAAATAAAATTTAGTGTTATCAGTATATTTTACTGTACAAACCTGTAGATCTAGGTTCTGGTCGTACAGGACCTTTCTCTGTTGCCATGTTTGAAGAAGGTTATCTAACATGTGGTTCAGGTGGTCAATCTTCTCCTGTATCTCTACAGATAGGAAGTGACCTTCTTTGATCATAGCATTACCAGTTTGGGTGAACTTAGTGAAATCTTTATTGCGGGCGTCTATTTCCGACTTGTTTTCCTTGTGACGAGTTATCAGAGCTTCAGCTCCGGCAACATCTTTAGCCAACTCATCAGAGGTGATACGAGCTGTCATCTGACTGCACCAAGCCCTGTAATAATCATACAGTAAATTAAATGGTAATGGTAATTGTACAAAGAGTAGCAATAGCGAGAGAAAATGACTTTGAACGAGGGAACGTGTACGTACAGAAGCGCCCTGTAATCATTGAAGTACATCTGCAGATGATCAGCCATCTGTAGCTTGTCTTTTCTTGACTGCGCCTTCTCTAGGAGGCCGTTCCAGCAATGCACCATCTCCTCGTGTTTACCATGGATGTGTTCTTGTGCATCTGGGAACTGTTCTAGTAGCTGGTGAGCCTCATTAGTTATAGCCTCAACCTTCTCACTGATGGCCGCCAAATCTTGCTGTAATATTGAGAAAGTGTTCAGCGTAAGTAACTTATTTAAACTTTAAAACATCGATACAATACGAAGTATAAAATGTTACTCACCTCAAACCCTTCATGCTTAACTATAAGGGCCTGGACAGATTCTATGTCATGACCGTAATTATCTGAGGAAACGATCATGTCTTTCTCTAGTATTCTCTCGATAACGTCATCTGCATCTCTGACGTAAGCATGCACTTTCCTGGCTCCCGCGAGTGCCTCCTGTCTGGCCTGGGCCAGTTCCTTGACGTCCGCCCACATGGCCTGTATCTGCTGAGTTCTCTCCTGGATTGCTCCGCTCTGACTGTGGTTGTTACTGGCCAGTTTGTCGCACATGTGCTGGACATTCGTGATTCTATCCTCACTTGCCTCAAGGTCTCGAAGAAAATCATTAAACTTTTGCTGCAGAACCTGTGAACATAAACATGCAGATTCAGTGCTTGGGTTTTCAATCACCATGCCTTGCAAGATAATCAAAATGTCGGTTGGGTGGACTTACCTGAACATGTTCCATATCAGTACCGTAATCCTCGGATGCTGCGATCACCTCCCTCTCCTTAACCCACTGGGCTACTTCATCAGCTTCTCGGTAAAACTCAAATAGTTGTCTGGTGTCGATAAGAGTGTTTCTGCGATTTGCTGCCAAATCCTGCAACTCTCTGTACTTAGTTTCGATATTAGTTTGCTGTTGGGCGATGTTCTTGCTATCAAAGTGGCCCCTCTGGATGAGTCCTTGGCTAAGCGCAGCCAATTCACCAATGTTATTGCTAAAATTGTCTACGTCCAATTCCAGAGCATCCAATTTCTTGAGCAAAGCCTAGGGAAAAAACCCAACTTAAATAACATTATCACATATGGAAATCAGGGGGTCGCTTTGAAAATGAGACCTACCTGAGTGGAGTCCTCATCTTTGCCGAAATCTTTGCTAAGCAACGGGGGCTTCTTTTCGTTGATCCAAGATTCAGCCTCAGAAATTTCAGAATAAAACTGCAATCAGAAACCAATTGGTAAGTACTAGCGGTTATAATTGGGTTTAAATCAACAGTTGATTTGTATAATATTTTGTAAGCGATTGTCCACATTCAAGTGATTTTGGAAGTACATGTGAATCAAATCGTCGTTGTATCA
>JAXGGS010041110.1:23336-33621 GCA_035585475.1 Armandia brevis | reverse complement strand
TACATGGCAAAGACTCACCTCTACGACATCTCGGCTAAATTGATTATACAACAGTGAGTCGGCTAATTTTCGCTTTCTTTCGTCGCTCATATCCTTTATATGTCTTCGCCTGTTACGTAGATATAACCTCGATTATATTATATCATTATACCGGACAGGACATCTAATTAAAAGGATGTTAAAAGGACAAACGACAGCAATTGCCTACCTGGCTGTAACATTGTCCAATGTTTTCCGGATGTTTTTGGAATCAAAGTGATCTTCCTCTATCAATTTCTCTCCGTGTTCGGTTAAAGAGGTTAATTTCTGTTCTTGCGTGGAGAGGAGATTATCAAAAGCTTCGTGCTTTTTGATGAACTTTTCGACCTGGTCAACCGAGGACCCTAATTCTGTACCCCTCAGATAAGCCTGCAGTAATAATTATGATGTTATTGATAGTATGATATGGTGCTTCTGTGAGATGACTGGGTGAAGCCGGATATATGATATCAATAATTAACCTCTTGGGTAGTGCTGAGTGTGTCCAATTGGCGAGCGTCTCTGTAGCACACTTGCTGGTCGTGTAACTGATCGAGGAACTGGTTTCTTTCAGCCCAGCGTCCGTGAAGTTTCTCTCGCTCTTGCAAAAGCTCATTTACTTTTTCGTTAATCTGTGAAGCAAAAATAACACGATACAAACATTTATGCAGTTAAGCCAACCACAAATTCTGAATCTGAGTGCTTAAACAAATTGTTTAACATAACATACGTCGTCTTTAGCGAAGTGGCCAGCATTGACCATCACGTTTCCAGATTCCACGACTGTAGCAAATACGTCCTCTCGGGCATCGATTTCTGCTTTCAGCTCCTGGTGACGCTTTTTCAGACTATCAACAGCAGCTACATCTCTGACCTGTTCCTCCTGCATCATCTCTGTCTGCATCTGGTCAGCCATGTTCATAAGGTCTCGAGCCTGGAAAAGGATACATCATAATGCATGGCCAAGATAACTAGTAGAAAGCTGAACCAGCGGTTACTATCCAGACTGTCACTCCACTTACAGCAGTGAGGAATCGGTACAAATCCATTGCAGCTTGCAGGTCCTCCTTTCTCTGGGCAGCACTTTCCTGTAGAATTTCCCAATTTTCCACAACGATGGCTTGTTGCTGGGCAATTTGATCAGCGTTTCCACCTGGGTATGCTTCCTGGAGACGAGCGGAATCATCGATAAGCACTTGAAGCTGCGCCTCTAAGGCAACGAGATCATTCTCAAATCCCTCGTGCTTCTTCATGTAACTCTGTACAGCCTTGAGGTCTTTGCCTCGGTCCTCCGGAATGCTGGCGTACTTCTCTTGTATACGTGACAGGGCGTCCTCTACATCCCTGTTAAATCTGTGAATCTCCCCAGCGCCGAACAATTTCTGATCACGAGCTGTAACTTCTTCAACAAGTCTTGTCCATATCTCCCTGAATTGAAATACACACAGATTATTGTAAAGAACAATCACTGTATGGCGTGTCTTTTTTACTATGCGAAAATACGTTACAATTACCTGAGTTGTTCTTGTTTTTCACAAATTTGAGGTGAATAGGGTGACTTTGCGTCAATTAGTTCGGTTCCACTGTTGTCTACTCGGTTGAACCTATCTTGGTTGGCCTCAATTGCCAGTTGAAACTCGCCAAATTTGCTCTGAATGAGCTGCAAAATAATGATCCAATTATAAAATCTACATGTTTAGGGGTGTCCTATTAATGTTATGTAAAGCGTTTCAAGTGAGCATACATGAATGAGACACCTACCTGTAGATGCTCATAATCCTGACCAAAGTCTTCAGAAGAGGCTTGTAACATTTTCTCATTAATCCACTCTTCCATATCAACAGCTTCACGCATGTAAGCATAAAAGTCCTTGGCTGCAGAGAGATTATCACGACGAACGGCACACATTGATTGAAGTTGCGCCAGCTGTTTCTCGACGGTATCCTGTTTAGCACCAATATCTTTGGCATCCGATTGGTCTGCCTTCATGAGGGCGTCTGCCTCCTTACGAAGATCACCGACCATTCCGCCATGTGCATTGAGATCACCCTCAATAACCTGTTATTGAAAACAAAACATTGCTATACATTGATCCTCATTTCTCAATTATAATCTCCCCCATAGTGATGAAGGAGAAAGTAGGGTTACGTTTATATGAAGTGAAGATTACCTTGTGCTTGGTAAGCAGTTTGACGGCCCCGTCCTCATCGCGACCATAATCTTGACTCGATACTAGCTGTTTCTTCTCATTTATCCAGCCTTCGACGTCGTTGGCGTCAGATAGATACTGTAATATAAATATGTTTGTGAGCATACTGTCTACTTCTAGTATAAATGCACTACAAATTAATACTAGATCTCATCAATTACCTTCTGCTTGTTGAGTGATATGCCGAGCTTACGCTTTCTATTCTTGCTATCAGACAACAGATTTTGCCAAGCGTCGGACACTTCTTGGTTCTTCTCTTGAATGCTTGGGGCCGCAAAGTGTCGAGCCTTCACCAGCGAGTCTCCATTGGCAACCACCTTATCTATCATTGGCTGATGCCCCTGTAGCTCTTGCACGAATTTCTGTTGAAACATTAGATGATGGTGAATTTCATACAATTTAATTAGCATCACCTATAATGAATGACTTTCGGGAGGATTTCTACCTTGTGTTTTGCATGTAGATTCTGAGCATCAATCAAATTCTTTCCATAGTCTGTGGATGTCGCTCCGGGAACATGTTCATTGATCCATTGCAGCTCGTTGTTTGCATCGAAGTTATACTGGTGCCATCTCAAAGAGTCCTCTAGTTTCTGTCTTCTATTGGCCATCGGGTCTTTGAGAGCATTAAAACGCCGATCAAAATCTTTTACAGCCTTGAGAATACCAGCGGAGTCGAAGTGACCCGCTCTAGCCATCTTGTTTCCTTGGTCGACAATCGCTTTCAGATTGTCAGCATTGGCGTCCATCTCTTTCTCTAACATTTGATGCTTTTTCAATAGGTCTTTCACGCCACGAAGATCCTTGCCGATGTCATCTGAGCTAACCATTTTCTCCATCTCGTTTAGCTTGGCATTAGCATCCTCTAGGGCTTTGTTGAACAACTCTTGCTGGGCAGCCTGCCTTAACTTTTCACCTTTGTCGTGAGCTTTGGCGCTGAGATCGTCCCATTCAGAGTTCAACTTACCCAGAGTTTTGCTGACATCTTTTGATGCGTAGTGGCTATCTTTCATCATTCCCTGACCAACCTGTCAACAGCAAATATACATGTAGCTTTATCGACGCACATGTATGATAGTTGCAAAGATTTTAATAATTGCCTTGCAGCTATCACTCACCTCATTTAAGTAGTCTAGCCTATCTTTGTTAGTTTTAAGTTCAGCTTCGAAAGCTTGGTGCTTCTGTAGTTTAGGTAGTAAATTCGTGAGGTCCCGGTAGGATTCATCAGTGGCTGTCTTATACTTTTCTTTGATCCAGTCCGACAACTGTTTTTCAAATGGAAAAGTGCAATATTGTCAGTTGTGATACCATGATCTCTATTACAATTACGGTAGGTGCATGTACAAGTACATAATCGCATATAGATCGAATCTGGTCTTACCTCTTCTGAATCTCTGTTAAACTCCTGTAGACCCTGGGATGCCAGTAATTGATTACGTCTATCCTGGCATTTACCTTTAACGCCATCCCTTCTAGCTAATACCTGATTTCTTCTGTCGTTTATTCTGAAAGAAATTAGTTTTTGTTAAAACGAACGAGACAATAACATAACTTTTTATCGCCAAGCTTTTATGGACAAATGCTTACTGTTTACTGTCCGGATGCTTGTCGTCGACAAGTGTGTCAGCCATTTCGCTAAATGCATTAACTCTCTCTTCCTGGGCTTGCAACGTGTTTTCAAAATCTTCGTGTCTTTTCAGTAAGGCGTCCACGCCATCAACAGTGCCCTGCAATCGAAGGAAATCGATTACATTGGAACTGATACAGATGATCGAAATCATAAATACTATGGGCTCACACATTAGTATATTTCTCAACAAAATGAGTTAATTACCCCGAGGTCGTCAAAGTCCAAGAAAGCTTCGTGGCTAGCAGTAACAGAATCTATTTGATCTGCTTCTCGAAGGAACCCTTGGAGATTCTTAGCGTCATTGAGGTCCTGGTTCTTCTTATTCCATAGGTCAGCTATTAACTTCTCGTCATCAGCCAGCTGCTGTAATTTGTCTCTAATATCGTGCGCGTTTGGATCCTTGTCAAGGATCTGCTGTCCCAGAGCATGAGCTTTATCGAATCTATGAAAAGTGATTTTGGTGAGTTTTTATGGTAAAACGACGTTGTTGATAGTCTTTCAAGAACATAAATGACAGAATGTGTTTTTACTTCTCTCTGTTAGCGGCTATTTCGTCTCTTAGTTCCTGGTGTTTCTTTAGGAGAGCCTCTGCCTCAGCAACATCATGAGGAACCTCCTTCTCTCTGAGTTTGGCTTTGACGTCACTGACCCAATCATCCAGATCTTTGAACTCTTCTTTAAACTTCTGTTGCTCCTCTGCATCTTGCAGGGCTTTTCTACGAGCTTTGGCTTTATCCTAAGAAAGGGACTAGTGATATCAAATACAGAAGGTGAATAATGGCCGAATAAAATGTACGGTAAGCATAAATATTGAAAGCGTACCTGAAGATCTTTCCACATGTCCATGATTTCCTTCTCCCTCTGGTTCACATGGCCAGCTTCATCGGGATAAGACTCGCGAACACTGTTAGTTATTTAAAGCAGAGAACATGTACTAAGCGAATAGCATTCAAAACATATAAACAGTTGTATACGTCATTGAAAAATACTTACGCATCAGCGAGTAAATTCATCTTGTTCAGTTTATCCTTCAAGGGATCCAACTCATATTCTAAGTTCTGGTGCCTTCTCTGGAGCTCTCGGAGTGACTTCATATCCTTCCCAAGATCATCATTGTTCAAAGCGAGGTCTTTCTCGTTAATCCAATCTTTCAACTCGTCACACATGTCCTGGAAGATGCCAATGCTGAAAAAAAAAGATTAGTAAAATTACTACAATAAATACATTAAGAGGTATGTCTTGTTATTGTTTGTTTGATGAAGGAAAGGCGCAAACCTGGATGCTCCCTCGAGGGTCTTCTCCTTGTCCAGTTTCAGACGGTTAAGTCGTTGCCATCGACTATTCATATCATTCTGGCGTTTTTTGATATAATTAGACTCACTGTGACCGGTTTTCAGCATGCCATCAGCCATGTTGTTTATTTCAGTAATAACCTGACTGTTCGCGGCAAGATCGGTGATGAGAGTCTGGGGAAACAAACAACAAACATTTGATAAACAAAAATACAAATCGTTGCTACACTCCAGAGTATTTGATTTGATACCAGATACAATTATTGATTTCCCGAATCTTACTTATATAACAAGTAACCACATGAACAATTTACGATGAAACATTGATCATTCAACAACAAATATCTGTATTAACGTTCTTCGATGAAATCAAAACGACCTGGGTAATTGTGGGTAAGATTAACAAGAAAGGGAAAAATAAAATAGTTTATGATGTTAAATGATAACTGTATAAATGAAAATCAGTCGAAATGAAACATAAACGATCGAGTGTGAATATTATAGAGCAAGCATTTAAAATTCATTTCTTACACCAGATCTCTTAGTCTGAAATGGAAGCAGTGCAATTTATAGAGTGTGAAACAAGATCATCGACATGTGAAGAAAATTGAGTGTCATAAAAAGACTATGAACAGACATTTAAGGTGTCGAGAGTCGCACTTGTGCACATTGCAAAATTACATACAGTTATGATGGCAAATATAAGTTAAGACAAGACCTCAGACGCCTGTACAAGTTATTCAAATGGAGCTACGCGTACACAACAATTAGAAGTTCAGTGAAAAAAGTCTAACTGTAGAAAAAATACTCAACAGTGGAGTTTGTTCGATATTTACCTCATATTTTCGCTTAATGGCTTCCATGTTTTGAGACAGACTTTCTTTTTGAATGAGAGCTTGTTCTTTGTCGCTAAGCCATATCTCGAAGTTATCACATTCTCGGCAAAATTTGAAAAACTTCATTGCGTCTTCCAAGTTACTTCTTCTTTTCTATATATTTGAAAACAATATCAACTAAACAAACGCACATTTTAACTGCAACAAGTCACATTATGAAATGTATCCATTCCAAGCACTAATACATTTGCGAAACATGCGAATACAATGGTGTTACCTGAGATAGGTCGCATAGCTGTTTGTAACTCTTGTTTATGGTCTGCTGCCGCTGTTCAACGTTTTCCTTATCGAAGTGCAAGTTAGCCTGGGATCGAACTATGAAATTGGAAGGATTTTTATAGACAACCATGAATGAAAGAATAATGATGTGTCTTTAAGGCGAGCGCTGCAAATGGACAAATGTGCATGAACAATGTACGTAACGGTAATCTGGATGTAAGCCATTTACTCTACCTGAAGGTGTCCTCCTGACTTTAGAACCGCCTTTCTTGTTCTTTTTCTTGTGCTTCAGTTCTTGTCTCACGCCTTGTTTTACAACCATAACTGGCTTAGAGACAATTTTTGGCGTTTTCACAATTTTCTTAACTACCTTTGGCTCAACATCTTTCACATAATTGCCAGGAACATAACCTTCTTGACCGTTAGACTGGCGTACACTCCACCAATCTTTATTTGTCTTTTGTAATAAGATCATTATCTGAAAAAGTAGAATTTATGAAATCAAACAAACGGTGACAAAATGAGAGAGAGTGAGTCTTTGGGTATGTACCTGTATCAACACCAAATATAAAAGCCCACGTTAAAGGCAAGGGCTTAACGGAAACTAGGACCAGCACAACACTAATACATTCACGATTACGATTTTTATATAGTGACCCTTGATATAAGTATGAGTATACCGGTATTGAATATGGTGGACAAGGAAGTTGTAATTTGTGTGTTTTAGCATTTCCCTAATCATATAAATGCCTACAAGCAGTGTGGCATCTCTCTAAAAAGGTTTGCGGTGTGCGGTTGGGAAATCACACAGTTATTGCGGAATTAGGCCTGCTGATCTCTCAGGTATAAATAATTATGCAAAAACGGCGCACGATAACATACAGCTGCGCGCCCATGTTTCAAAACTGGCAAAACAAAAGCAACTCGCAGACAAGCACCCAACGCCACCTACAGATCAATCAGATTGCCCGAGCGGCATGGATAGGTCGACGGACACAAGCCGCGCCGCCAGCTCGTTCAAAGGAGAGTGTATTATTGTTTCCTGACAAGAGTCTAATCTCATTTCCTGAATTCTGCAGTGGCACAATTCATTTGGGCTTTATATCTCAAAGTGAAATGGATATCTAAGAAAGGTAACCGGTATATGATTTTTCTATTCGGTATCATTTTATTGAACTGGTGACTTCTTCACAGTCCATATATACAATAAAATATTTTAATACGCATAGTGCGACATTCACATGACAGATGAATTAGTGATCCTAACTTATATTTTCAGATGGTCAGTAGATCCGAATCTTCCCGCGGCGTCCTAGTATCTTTCTCAACGGCAGAAGCATGGACTAGGAATGGAATTTCTAATGAATCCACGAATGTCTTAGATACAACAACGTCGTATGGATCAACACTGGAGTACAGTACGAGTTTGGTCGAGAGGAGTACTTGGGAAATTGGGATTTGCGCAACATTCCTCGCCCTTGTGATAACTGTAGCGTTTGTTGGAAACATATCTGTGATTCTAGCCATATTGACCAGCAGACAATTAAAGGAACAGCAGTCAAATGTGTTTGTCATAAATCTGAGCATCGTTGACTTGTGCACAACAGTGATAGTGATGTTGACTACACTCGTGGCCCTCGTCAGGGATGACAAGCAATTGGACAGAACCTGGTGTAACTTTGTGTGCGCCGCTAATTACTGCCTAGTCATTGTCTCCATGTTAACTCTGGGTAATATCAGTGCAGAAAGGTACATCGCCGTGACACACCCACTAAAATACCAAAATATGATCACAAGATCAAAGATAGTCGTCGCAATCACGTATTCGTGGTTACAAGGGCTCATATTTGCGCTTGTTCCGGTGGGCATGGATTGGATAAGCTATGATTATTGGGAAGTAATTTGTGCAATCGGCTGGCAAAAGGAAAAACAGAAGGCGGTGTATTACGTTATCATTGCGTTTATAATGAACTTTGTCATCCCCGGCATGATGATGTTATTCTGTTACGTGCAAGTAATGAAAGTAGCCAAGAAGGCCAAATCCACCATACCAATTGCACAGGCAAACGTGAATGATCCAATTAAAAAAGCTGCGAAACAAGAACAACGAAGGGCCATAAAGACGATCACAAGTCTATTAATCGTAGTTGCGGGATTCTTCCTATTCCAGGCTCCTTTCTGTGTAACTAAGCTGCTTAAGGTAATCGTGGCAGATCAAAACTTCGTTCCAGCTTATATAAACTTGTTCGCGTCCTACATGCAGTATCTGGCCAGTATGGTTAATCCCTTTATCTATGGAATTTTCAGAGCCGATTTTAGACGAGCTTACGTTAATCTTTTGCATAAGTATTGTGGTTTTCTGCCATGTGTGCTAGAATCCGAACAGAATCTAGACGTGTCGGTCAGTTTAGAATGCACGCGGAAAGTAGGATGCGTTGACGCAAGTCCATCAACTCGGTCTACCGTGGCCAAAAGTAAACCATGATCGAAGGTAGATTAACAGCGCCTACACGCCTGAACATAATACATGTACACCAGTGATGTACATGTGCTCTAGAGCATACCTGTATGCAGGCTAGCACCTGTATTCCTATACAAATGTCCAAATGTGCTTGTATTTAATGTTTTTACGTAAATGAACAAATGCATTCTGTAGACTTGACTTTAATGGATTTTTTAATATGTGAAACCTAACCAACCTCTCCTTTAGCGACTTTCATTCCTTGTCCGTCGTATGGGTAGTTAGCGCGCACTTGTGGTATGGTTCTTTCAACCAGCTCCTCAGTCATCACTTCCTCCTGTCTCATCTCCTCAACCTCGAAATCATAGGGAACATCTACAACTTCATCTTCATATTCCTCTTCACTCTCGCTCTCTTTGGTGGATTGATTTTTGCCTCCTGGTGTTAGCATTGCTGCTGCACTCTCCGACATCTAAAAGAACGATTTCTGGGATTAAACAATTATTCAATATGGAACTAGTCAACAGCACAAAACAATTACGAGTGATATTAAATAAAACATAATAAAAGTTCAAATCATGAAACCTTATGTGTATTTGCAGCTTTCGTCATAAGCATGGCTAATTTGTCCAGCCTGTTCACATCTGTCTCAAATGCTTTTATCTCTTCTTCGATGTGACTGTGGCGTTGTAAAAGATTCTATAACGAAATGTATTATGTACTCATTTGAATAAAACAATTCTTGACCTTTGCGAACTTACACATCAACACGGATATTAAACCATAGCAGTAGAATATCACCATTGAGTTGAGTTGCGTATACCGAAAATACTACTATTTTAATACCTTTGCACTGGGTTCATCTTTTCCAAAGTCGTCACTACACACCAAAGGCATTTTCTCTCTAATCCAGGAGTCAGCTTCGTTGGCATCAGCATAATACTGTATACAGATAACCATCAATTAACGTTTCGGTAACCCAGTTGCTTTATTCTTATGTAAAACATCAACATCCTAATACCAACCTGGTGAGACTCAGCTGCATCTTCAAGTTTTGTACGACGACTGGCAGTTAGATCATCGAGCTTTTGCCACTTGTCTTTGAGGTTCTTGATTCGCTGTTTCACGTCACGACTAGCGTAATGTTTAGCGGCACAAAGTTCTTCACCCGATTGACATATTTGCTGACAAAAAGGACGTCTAGCATCCATCTCTTGTTCTGCAGCCTGTTAATAAAAGTCATGAAATAAAATTAAAAAATGTCATCAAATATGTTTTCAAACGCCACAAGTAGATAGTCGTCTCAGAATAATGATTAGAATCGCGAACAAATGGAGAAGATAAATCGGAGGATGCGGTAGTATAACTGGTATACCTTGTGTCTTTTCATCAGGCTGAGACAACCAATGAGATCCTTGCCAATGTCCGGAGATTTCATCAACCTAATTTTCTCGACTAGCCAAGCCTCCTCCTCCTCGCTGTCAGCAAGGAACTGGAAAAACTTTAAAGATTCGTCTAGTTTCCCTTTTCTGGCGGCACAGAGGGCGAACACACTGGAAAC
>JAXGGS010041110.1:2316-18047 GCA_035585475.1 Armandia brevis | reverse complement strand
CGTGTCACATGAAATTGATTTTTTTTATTCTTCTCTATAACGCGGGTTAGATGACACCCTTAGGAATATATTGTATTTTGATATAACGCGGTTTTTGAAACCTGTCCTCCGCTACCCGTGTTACATCGCGGATCAGCTGTAGGTGAAGATAGTTTTGATACATATAGACTGATTATACATCAGCGGTAATCGTGCTTTAAATGCTTAGTTAAGTGCACCACTCAAGTCAAAACTGTTTTTATACTATAGGAGTAGCAAGTAAACTGCTTAACAAAGTACATGTATATTGACAAATTCTGGATAACATTCTCGGAAGTTGATTTGTTTACATTCACTTAAAACGCACGCCCCCATCGGTAGAATCTAGGACGTGGGGCAAGTATCGTTATCAATGGCATGTCTGATAATGATTCTTGGTGGGCTCAACCAGACACATGGACTCACAAGTTTGAAACTAGAGCAGGGCTGGGCTGAGGAAGGCTCTTGACACTCAAGGCTGGGCACTGTATCTGGCACCCAGCCATACCATTATCCAGATGGTGGTGATACCGAGAGATATGCCATCTCTGATATGTCTCTGTCTCCTCAGTCAGAGAAGGAGATAAACAAAACTCAATCCTTCCAAAAAGAGCATTCGAAGTGAACAGCGTGGGTTTTTAAAATCGCACAGGGTTAACTGTTGTGTAATGGCGCGTACAATATGATTAACGTAACGTGAACCATACCAATTTAAAGAAGGTTGAAACAATTTGCTCCGAGGGCGTTTTTCCGGTATTCATCCCAGTTACCATTGGTGGTCTAATGATGGTCTATTGTGTGAACCCATAATACCATAATTAATGAAACGGTACCATACCTTTTCAAGGAAGGAATTACACCATTTTGTGAATGTTTTCTTCTGTATGTAGACACGCTCCTGCTGCAGGACCTGGATGCGGCCCTTCTCAAACTTTGTTAATCCGTCCTGCGCCATTTCGTCTTCGTCGTCAATATATTCCTCTACAGATGCTGGATCCAAATACGGTTCTAAGTCACTTAGATCCCCCTGGGCTACATTTGGCTGGAATAAGGAGAAACATCATCAAACTTAGTTGAAAGAATACCGAATGAAAACAAAGGTCAGGAACATATATGTAAATATAGCAGTTATCTGAAACACACTGTGCTAACCAAGTTACTTGTAACCATCAAGTAAACTACAAGGCAAATACATGAAAATTGATGCTGATGAAATGCAAGTAAGTGAAAGTGAATTGCAGTGTAACCGGTGACATATTTAACATATGTTTGCCTAGCTGTCATTCGGTGTGTAGATCCCACCACACTCCACTTATTTCATGCAAAACGTATGACCAATTATTAGCCAGTCAGTTTACACAAATGTAATCAGCTCGCCCAGATCGACCTCAAACAACATTTGACTCTCGAATATTACATTATTTACGCATCCTTAATTAACGCAAGAGATAAATCTATCAACCCATAACTGTCCGATGAACTCTCTTGGCGCCGGTGGCACCACTTCTTCCTCGACAGCTCCCGATTCCTGCCCTTCCATCTTTGATTCAATTAAGCTGAGATAAAACTCAAAGTTCAGACATCGCAGACCAACTTCACAATAGCACAACAAAGCCGGATTTAGCCTGGTTTAGTCCGGTTAAGACACCTGTGTCCCACTTTTTGCTGGCCAAACACATTACTCAAAAGCGGCAAATCGCGATAAATCTGCTAATCCGACCGAGTTAAAACTGATGCGTAGCGTGTTGTTGTCTCTCAAGACCGATAGAACCTGCTGATCTTTGTGCTAGTTACCCGGCTTGTCTGGCTGTTTGGGTGGAGTGCTCTCTAAGTCTAAAAATAAACCATCAGGAACTTCCAGGAGCTCAGACTCCGACCAATCTAACCACTTACATCTTAAATAGCGCCAGATTTGAAGTTCGCATCGCTGACTGGAAATTAGAATTCTGGTAACAGCGTGCACGTGACTCACCTCGGCATGATTTCCATTCTGATGGTATTTGGAGCCGATAACAGGAGAATGTAGGTACATTTTGGTTTCCATAGCGCTCAATTATACAGGTCCGAACACTAACGAGAAACAACCGAAATATTTCATAAGAAACGTGACCACCCTGGACGGGGCATAGAAACACACTGAAGCTATCCAGCCGTGTACGGGATGATCTACACATTAATAATCATAACGATGATGACCACGCTAATCTCATCAGCTGAGTGGAATACCCACGGTACACCGAGGGCTATGTCCCTCAGGCTCTAATTCACCCATATACATGTGCGTCCATAAGGTATCAGCGACAATATTAAGAAAAGTTATAAAGCTTAATAACGATTGGTTTTAAGAAAACTATCCAAGACACGCACACTTGTACATCTATACTTAGATCATAAAGGCATTCCGATAAACAGACCAGTCATCAAAAATGAAGCCGCCAATCTGCCAAAGAAAATGCCAAACATCTGAAACGCCGAAAGAGTGAGGAGCAGCTAAGATAATTTCTCCAAAATGCAAAAACAATAGTTTTTGGGATGTTTTGGCAAACTTGTCAGACATTCCATAGAGATTAATGAAATTGAATTTGTCGGAAACTTTACTAAGTCTAAGTCTCGCAACTGATGCAATAACATATACATGTATACTTGAAGTGGACTAGTTTACTATTTTCACAACGCTACTTTCTACTTACCCAACAAAACAGACCTACGAATGCCTAAAAATTAGCATTGCATGAAATTGTCAGACAAAGAAATCTGGCAAATCAGTAAGCCATTCCGGACGGATGAACCAGATGCACTTGACCAAAGACGACAACAACATTACTGTATCCCGCTAACTTTCCATATTCTAATGCGCGTTATCTTTGATCCAAAATGTAAACACTCTTCGATCACATATCGGTATCGTCTGATCTGAATGAATTCTATAAGGACAATGATGCCTTGGGCATTCACTTTATCGACATGCATGCTTGGGTTATGCACGACGTGCATAAGGGGTAAAGCGTATACATAAACATGCCATAAACACAAAACAATCCCAAGGCGGTTTAACTATTGGTCCAGATCTGGTTCATTAACTATGACTGATGCAAAAATTGTGACAACCCTGTGAGTCGAGGCATGATAGAAATCGGAAAAACTTAATCCAGCATTGTGAGCATAGTTTCTAAAACAGTTGCATTACACTTCCCACTATACTGTGGTCTCTATAGAATAAATCCGCGATTAAGTTATGGACAGTTACCCCGGTGGTGGATGGACGCTAGATATACCGTATTCTATGATGAAAGTACTTATTTGTATTATGAAAAATGTGCAATCCAAAAACTAGTGCATCATTACATTATACACACTAATAGATTTTAATTCGACAAGAATATCCGTTCAGATATCCCGTGAAGTGATAAGGTCTGCTAAGACGCAAATTGTGCATACATACCGGTACCCTAAAGTGTACATTAGTAAGTGCTTGAAATCCGAAGGTGAAATAAATTATATTAACCGGCATACACAATATGGCATCATGAAAATCAATGGGGTTTTCATTTGAGTACCGGTATAATAATCAGAGGAGGGCATTTCCTGGCTGACATGAACCAGAAAGATGTACAGTCCCCAGAGAAATAACCAACATCCATTATCAAAAGTAAATAGCTCGCCACCAAACACCATCATAGGAGCCGCTACCAGCAACTATCGAGCCAAATTACGATGGGCATCGGAGGATTTGTGTGCACGGCATGTAGATAGGGTTAATTAAAGGTGAGTACCGCAGAATGTGATCAATCGAGCGTTGAATTAAACGTCATTACATCGCAGATCGTCCTTCGAGTATCCTTGGTAAGCACAGGTCCAAAATGAATGTTTTATTCAGTTATAATCGATGCAATCGTCCCATGAATCACTTGAACAACGGAATTCGCATCACTAGTGCGATTCAATTGAAAGCCACCATGGTCATAGTATCAAGAGGGGCTGTGATACCATATTAGGTGTAACGCGCAAACAATGTATCAGTATTCAGTATTCAGTATACACCGGTATATTTGCTTCTCTTTATACGAGGTCCTGTGAACCACACACTGACGTGTCGTAGATCATCAGTTGGAACGCTGTCTATCACCGATATTCGAAAGGTGAAAGTGCCATATCCTAACTGTTAAGGGTCTAGCTGCGATGCCCTGTATCCATCCTGCTCTTATCAACGACGGCAGTTGCCAAACGCGTCTCGATAACTTCTCGTGATTATTAAGTATTTTCTGCCAATATAAGCAGCATATAGACATGAAATTTGGAGTTTTGCATACACACACACATGACTTTAAGCGACTTAGTGTACAGTGGGATATAAATCTTGTTTGTATGATACCTTGTAATGACCCATGTAGTCAATAGTTATGCGACCGACGTGTCCATGATCCGTGAACACAGGCGTTTTACAGGGTCAGGTATGCTTAACGTAGTACGAGCGTTCAGACCAGACTTCCAAGGTACATGTACAAGGTATACAATGTACAAGCATCATAAATATTTAGGCTACATTTTATTGGGTTATCCTGAATGATATTGTACTGACGTGAAAAACACTGTAAGCTGCAAACTATGCACCATTCCAATTACAACAAGAGACACGCATACATTAGTTAACGTAAATAACATATAAGTACTAATCACCTATTGAGGCTCAGTACCCTCGCTAATTAGACACCACGTTTCATGCTGTGGCTATATAAATGTATACCGAGATACAGGTTAATCAAAGCATACTTGTACCTAAACACAAGTATACGTGATTACCAATCTTGAAACAAATGCATTCCAAGATCTTGAAAAGCGACACCGTGTTGATTTGAACAACCCTCGTTGATGCAAGAAATCTCGAAGGAAGTTGTTGACAACTCATATGAATTAACGAATACGCACCTATAATCAATTTGCGCTTTATCCGTTTATGGAATTTGAAATACTTCAGCACTGGTATGTTATTCCGTATGAAATCCTGACAATAGTTAAAACGCAACAGCAGAGTGTGAACAATGATGTCTATGCCCGGGTACGAGAGTGGTGATCACAATCCTTCCTTTGTTGGGTGTTGTTATACCATAAACTTACTTTTCATTCAAATAATCCATCAGGCACACGGGCGCAAATACACTAATCTCTGAGGACGACACACTATATGTGGTAGCCTAAAATGAACCTGTTCCTCGTCGAATTCTCCAGTCAAGGTAAACACAGTACCAGTGCGGATTTGAACACGCGTTGAAATGCAAATTGCTGTCAATTAAAATACACCACGGAGAACCCGGACATTCGAGTGGATGAAGTCATGCACTTTCTACCTACACAATCGGATGTGCTTCAAGTTCGCCGACTTTTTCGTGTCTCATCGGTCCAAACCGATTCATCAGGCCCATATATCGCTTTAACTATGGGCAATGAAACACGGCGGTCCATTAGAGCGACGCCCCTAAAAACCAATCCTTATTAAAATAATGCAGCGACAAATAGTAGACCTAGAATGGTTAAGCGCACATGTGCTGGTGGGAAGCAACAAGTGGGGTTTATTCATTCATTATTTGTGGTATGTGGTGTATTTGATCGACCTCATCCATGCAGAACGACGGCTAGTGGCCCAGGTGAAATAATTGTTACTCTCATCACTTACCATGTATACACATTCACCGGTTTGGCAGCCACTGGACAACTATGGATGATAGATGGTGGAGTTAGACGTCTGTTCCACCTAGTGCTACAGGCATGTTTTAGCTTTAACGCTCGAAATTATAATACATGTACATGCAAATGAGTCATTATATAAAAATGTGAAACCGCGACCTGGTTCCCGCGTCTGTTTAGGTATGAGGAGTGAACGAGACAAATGCTGTTGAATATAAAAAGCAAACAGCTATTTTCGGCATTATAATCATACCATGCATACAGTGCGATTCGAGTAGATATCGGGTAATAAACTTGATACACTTTTTCATGATAAACGGTCAGCAGAAACAGTGGAATACAAATCATGGATCATCAATATGATTATCCTCTTTTTCATCGAATGCCAACCTTGGTTTTAAATTTAGCTTGTCATTCCAAGACGGCAATTGTAGGAAGAATGCAATGACGGGTTAACTGTGAGCGTTTAGAATCACAATTATCATGAAGCGCGGTTTAAAAAAAGAATGTATAACTACAATGCATGCTGGCAATTCAGTGGGACGGTATGTTCATACGGCATGTCCTAAATGGAATTCAAGTCACCTCTGTTTTTATAAGGTCGAGGTAGGTTTTTACACATGCCATGGAATCAAGGCGTCACTTTTCACCGCGAATAAAATACATGTCATTGATCAAGGTTACGTGTATATATCACTATAAAAACTCATTCATGGTAGCTGGGCTCGTATGAAAGAATAGGTCAAAACTGTAAATTATTATCATGAACAATGGTGATTTTTTTTACCTCACGTGATTGCTATTTAAAGGGTTTGCTTAATTTGAAAAAATAATGCACCTAAATGTGCGAAACATTCACATGCACATCAGTATAGGAGTGATATTATACGGGGATCTCATTGCATCAACAGCATCTTGGATACATTTTTGACACTAAGCATACAAGTTCCACCAACACAGCTGCCTCTATAGCTAAACTTGAAATGAGTGAAAACACATAATCGATATAGTTGATCAGAAGCGGGGAAAGTAGCGCTACAGAAGAATGCTTGGCATGGGATGAATCAATGATCAAAACATTAGTCAGCCGGGGTACGGCTGCAGTGGGAATCGAGAATCAATCGAACGAAAGTATTCGGTCATATTTGATTTGCTTCATTTACACATTGTACATGACGCATCTACACAAATGCACTGTTTGAGTAATGCCGAACAATAGGCGGACCAATACTTTAGTCTATGGTCGTAAAATTATTATTAGATTACTAGGTATACATTAATTACAACTTGTTACCAAATCAGTGTGAACTAGTCTTCAAACAGAGCATCGAGATAAAGAAATCTAAATTGCGTATGTAAGCTATCACATACGAAATATGTTAAATGGGTCAATAACCTATTATAACTGTGGTTAGATACCACCATATATAGTCCAGAGCAATAGTAATACTGTATACATCGATAATTGCCATAGCTAGATTTAAGTGGGCCAACTTTAAAGTATGCCAGCAATGCAACAATGGCCTAGGACAAATTCATTTATAACTTCACAATGTGCCCAATCAAGGCAATATAATTCTACCTGCCTATACTGAATAGAGGCATAATACACACCTTATCTATGGTACATGCACTCCCACAGTGGACGATAATGTGAAGCAGAATAATAACCTCAGTTACATGTAGTATTGATTAAGTTGGTTCATACCCTACCTGGTCTGAAACTTCCAGGTAGGATATGGTAAACTGTAAGATTTAAATATCATGCTAACCCAACTACATCTTTATACAAGCCTTGAAAACCGGAATATTTAATGCTTTAACCAAAATGATAAGTCTGATCGTCCAACAAGAAAGTTCATACATTGTACTTAAGATTATGACTGTATGGTAGAGTCACTGGCTAAGCATAATATAACCTAATCACTGCATGGTGGTGCACCGTTGAAATAAATAAAATGACCATAACAGTGACACAATGATTGCTCGTTCGATCACACAAAGTATCAAATATATGAGCGGGATGTACATCACTTGATATATGCATGTATGATATGAATTGTTATACAGTACTTGATATTATGTAACATTTTTATTATTCGCTATCATGATCCTGCGTTAGGTGTATATTTATAATTATACAATATTACATTATAGATATAGGATGAGGTATAAATAATTACTCTTCACTCGTATCTCCAGACCTACACGTGTGAATGAGGACTTGATATATTATAGGGCAGAGACAAATCAAGAATGCCTTTCCAAGGCTGGCTTTTGATAGCTAGCTCGGGGATATAAATGCAAAGGTAAACTGTGAGGAGACTAAAGCAAACATCCTGTATCCCGAAGGTCCCGCGTCATGAAGAGACAGACGTTAAATAGTACTTTATTTGTCTTTGAACCGATCACTGAGAGCTCTTATGTAGGTACGGCCGATGAGTCACCAGTTTTCCATGTGTCTGGCCAGAAGAGTTTTCCTCAGATCTGCACTTTAAGTAACAACTATGCCCATTTATAAAAAAACCCGTTGGTACTGGCTGATACAATAAGATTATCAAAAATGGTGTAATAGTAAAGCATCCGTAGAATAAGGCTGATGCACAGTTAAATAATACGGCAATTACCTGATAGGCATATCTATAGATCAATAGGCATGTATACTGTATGTATCTCTGATACGTATAACGTTTCCAATCATGCCAATCTATCACCCCTACTCGAATTAAAATGGGAATAGTTGAATAATGCCATGTTACAATATGGCTTGTTACAAGACATACACTTGCCTTTTTCAAACTGTAAGACATGTTATGGCATTTGCTATTTAGGAATCTTTGCGTGCAGCAATGCCCCACCCCTTTACTGCACAGTTATAAACCGGCTCATAATGCAGGTAGCAAGCCGCATTAGGTACACACGGTTGTCGGGAATTCTGTATATAATCGACAATCATGAGAAGTCAAAAAATTAGAGAAGAACTCTAAAACACAGTAACCGAGCTCTGTCGACGGTACAGAGCATCCATATCGAACTGTTATAAAGAACCATTTGGGACATCCCGTCCCGAATACACACACTTATATGGAATTCAACCCAACTTGTCAAATTTAGAACTGACTTACAAATTTTCTCTATAACGAGAAACAAGTCTAGAATAGTTTAAATATCACTCTTATACGTACCCTTTGTGATCAGTGGCATTTGGTTACTCCGTTTTGAGTGAAGTCAGTGTGTGTCATCCGTTTTTAACAGGATAAAATCATTTCGAGCCAAATTTCAAAAGCCGATGACAGCCAACATGGCTGAAAGTTACACGACAGGTGTAGAATCGGTGACCAGCAGCTGGCGCCCCCTTGAGACCAAGTAGTGTGCGTCATACTACTTGGCAATTTTCTCACTATGGCATACAGTGAGTATGAGCGCGACTGAGGAGCTCGGGGGCCCTTATTAATATCGGGGCTTAGACAATATACTTTAATTCCAATGCGAAACAATACATTAGTAATTACTCACGATGGTGATGTTGATCAAAGTTTATAGTGTATTCTATTATTGCCCTCCGTGACGAAGAAAAGCCGAAGAGACAGGAGAAAATCTGGCGAGAAAGCTCGAGAAGCCACCAAAAAAGTAGACTGATGTTTAAATAATCCGTTGAGCGTAAATATTTATTTTGATGACCGAACGATTATCAATTTCCGAAAATGTAGTCGAATCTCATAAAATTGAGTACTGGTAGGGAGATGGAAAGTATATGTATGTCTTCTCCAAAAATATGAGCCCCTACGTCAGCTTACGCCGCGACACATTATTATGATAAACCCTATGATTGGGGTGGGGGTACCAAAATATGAATACATGTGATCGGGCTATAAACATCGACTATCCAAACAAAAAAACATATTAGTTTTTTTAATAGCCTTTTCATTTTGGAGATTTTCTTTCATAAAAACAATTAAAGCCGCGGACGTTTTGATGGTTTAAATATGGCCAGTACAACCAAAAGTACGGAGCAGGAAGTTTTGTTTTTAAATACTGGAATAAGGAGTGAGACATTTTTTCTATTTATTCAAATGTTTTAAAAAGGGATTCGGGAGTTACCTCAAAATCTCGTGAATTTTAATCGATTGGTTTAGATATATATAGGGTGTTGGATTAGGTGGCAAACTGGTATCTAATGCGTGATCACGCGGTTATCATAGTGGATAACATTAGCAGAAACCTACCCAGGTAATTTTGTGCCACGGAAATATATTTGGAGGACAAATACATCAAAACTAACCAGTCTCGTAACATGTTTGCCAATAACACACTTGTCATGCCTCTGCCTGTGCATACATTCACCTGAGTGACGTACCTTGCTAGCCAATGGTCAACGGAATACAGGAATAATGTGCCTTTCGGAATGCCTTTAGCATATATATGAGATATACAAATTGTGCGTTAGGCCGCATGCACCGAATAATAAGATAGTACAGTTGAAAAGTAAATTGTGGATGCCAAATGATTCAAAAACTATTTAAAAACATCTGTTTATTAACTTGATATAATTGGATGAAAACAGGCGCGATTTATCTTCAATTTACAACTTATGGGTATACGAGTGAAGTATTTCCAGTCTCACAAATCTCAGAAACTAGATCCATTGACTCACGCATATAAGAGATAAAAAGCTAGATATTAAAAAATATACAGATTGATTCCCTATATATTTACGATGAACAGGGGTTCAGTGATAATTTAACTATGAGGTTATGAGGGCTCAGAATGATGTTCGAAGTCATCTCCTCAAATTGTTTTGTGACCGCACGTATATCCACATATTCAAACTGAATTTATTGGCTCCACTGAAGGTTTCACACTATAGCGTGGAAGACCTGATCAGGTGCGGTTTGTTTGTAAGCCAGGTGTAAAATACTCCTGAAGGTTCGAGTCATGAGTCACTCACTACTGATTGATTGACCGATGATTTGCACATCAGAACTACGAGAGCCTGACTCCGCATCACCACAACTTTATCGTGCGGTGTATGGGTATTCGCACAGATTGTGTGCCAGAAGTTGGGCATCTCTGCACATCTGCGCTACGGTGACAATGAGAGGATACCTCGAGTGGACAATCGTTTTATGGTATTTATCCACAGGCCTCGTGATCATGTCCGACTTGATCGGTCAATACCAGGATAATAACCCTACTTAGGACGGATAATAATCATATTTGTGCAAGATGATACAATTATGGATATAACGGCTCCGTAAACACACCTGAAATTTACTCTGCTTCAACTCCGGAATCTTTATTGCCTACCGGATTGTAAAAATAGAGGATGGGACGGTGAATCTGTGATTATTTCTTTTGTGACGAACCTTTATAGGCCTTTGATATTAATTGAAGGTAAGTCAACATATATTTGACCTTTCCATAATATAACAACAATCATGATCCCATCATTATTCTCCGTTTTCCTCCCGATATTCGCCTCCAGGTGCTTGTAACGCCATGCATCGATCTCGGTACCTCAATAAATTATCGATCGTTAAAAAACAATACGAATTTCTGTCGAACACTACTTCCAGTTTTCAAGTCTAAAAGATCAAACTAGGCACGAACTTTCGTGATTTGAATTTGATTAAGGTCATTCCATCGACGTTGGAGCCCGATAATGTACAGGCCTCGTACAGGCAGTCATTAAGGATGAATTATTAGCTGGCTGTTTTGTAACGTACCCCGTCTTATTCGTGTAGTTATTTTTGAAAATCACCTTTGGTTATAAGCTATCTATACTACCCCAATCACGCTTCATATATATTTCTCTTGATTAATTTAAGATCTACATTTCAAGAGGCAGTAATTTGAACGTGTGGAACTGCTACGAATGCATTCACTTAACAGATTCTAGCTGTGAAATTATGCGACTGGTTTCGATATGAGCGCGCATAGCTGGAACCTTTTATCGTGCACCAATTTGCATTTTCATGAATTTTTACAACCTTTAGTTATGCGTTCTCGGGAATACACTTCGGGCGCAGGCTGGCGTAATATCTAATGGAATTCTAGTTATTCGTAGTTGCACACTTTCCACCATAGAAAGCGAGCACGAGGAGAGTAGGAGGACAGGTTATCACCGCCAGAACCTAGACTAGATGCTCAGATTATTCATAACTGATATCGATGAAACGCGGGGCTGATTGAAACCTTTCCTTGAAGAGATTTGGCAACCGGTTGGTGATGATTGCGTTTAGAGGCTGACTGAGGTCGTTCAGCTAACGGTGTAATCCAGAAAGTGCCCTGGAGGCGTGTGCCTACTTAAAGGCGATGTAAGATGTGGATTAAGTACAGAAATATAACACCGAGGTTAAAACTTGGGATAAATAGTTTAATTGTAGGTGGGTTCAGCAGTTGAATCTTCGAGCAGTGCTCTTTTCTCGTGCTCGTGTTCTCAATTGGGAATGTGCGTAAATGCTTCGTTGACCAGTTATTAATGCTGAAGCATCGTCTGCATCTGACGTGATTTTTACGTATCTAGATAATTTACATTCATATCTTTGATTCCAGGTTACGATGGATGTCATTCAGCAAATTCGGCGCGCGATCAGTTTGCCGCTGCTGTGCAGAGATGATCAGATCATAGATAGCAGAAGACCGAGCATCAGAAATGGAAATCTTGGACAAGTCTATCGACCTTTGTCAAAGGAGCGACGTGCCGCTTTTAAAAAGTCAAGAGGAAAGGTAAGCAAAAACAATTTCACAACGATCAAGTGAAGCCATTTCGCATTAAGCTGGTACGGAGAGAGTTTTCCAGCACGAAATGTGCGAGCGGTGTGTGTATGTTTACCAAGTGTTATTAGGAGCTAGCCACACGTGTGTTGTGTTATTAAAGCTCAGGTGTACGCAGGTAAAAACAAAGACTCCTTAATTATCCTCATAACTGCATAATTCACGCGCTCAGTGGAAATCCCCGGGCCTGGTCTTTGTTGTATTTCTTACATTGCGGTAAAAGTCTTAACTTCCAGGATATTCAAGAGTGCATTCATTCATGTCGCTGAGAAGTGTTTAATTTGCAGTTACACGGTTGGCTTAAAGTTGATCCTGTAGATTAGTGTTCATCGTTGCCGTTTGATTCTAGGAATACAAAGGTGGCATTATCAAAGTTTGTGCTTTGTCTTAGGATTTGTACACTTTACTAATACATGTATTAGAACCGTGTGATTTGGTTAAATAATTAAAAGACACATACTTGAGTACGTGCGTGAATATGAAAGAGGGCTGTGCATTTCCAGGATACTTACTATATAAAAAGGCGGGCATTGAGTGCAGGTACAAGGTAATACTAGCATTGATTACATTCTGGTTGTCAGAGCTTATTCAGGTGGGTCTGATACTTAAGTTCAAATGTTACTTTTAGAGTCTAGAAGACAGGGTGGCCTTGTAGCAAGGACGATATTCTCCTGTGTGAATGAATATTCTTGAACATGTTTAAACGCCGGTTTGGCGTGTTTGACAGACTCGGAAAGCTGAAAATAACAGATTAAGTAAACACATAGATTTTGGTAGAGACTAGATAAATCATTCCATCAGACGGATCTGCCAACTTTTCCTGACGCTTCAGGGCTGTTTATCTTGCTGCTGCAGAATCTGTGCATAAGTGACTCAATCACTCAGAGATCCGTAAGTAGGCAACTTGGGACAGAGGTGTGACACATTAAACAGTGTTTTATTTCTTTTAAGAATTTGAGGCGGTTAACTTTATAAACAAACAAAGAAAAATTGAATTTTGCCTTTTCTTGTGGTCATCTCTCTGAAGCAACGCAAGCGACAAAAGCTTTATAGATGCTAAAATGTAGTTATGCAATGAGTCATTGCAATTTAAATTCTAAACGTGAGAGACTGATAGACGCTGACGGTGGTTTCAGCTACGGGCACAGTCATTTGAAAGATGTGAATGTCTTCATCCTTAAGCTCAATCCTAGTCTGTATTGGTAGCCATAAATATTAAGATACACATGATTAACCATCATAGCACTGACCAAACCTTGTTTATATATTCTCGAGCTCACTACAGTTGATAATATTGTGCCATCTACGATATCTATAGTGTCCATTATAGAGTATCAAGATCCAAAGATATTCTTCTGCTCTCATATGAACCTTGCAATATTTGTTTTCAGAATCCTTGTTGGGGTTACGCTTTCTAAATACCGTGCTTATTTTGACCGTCGATAAGATAGTGTGTCTTCTTTCACCATGAGTTAATGACAGGCTAATCTAGAGGTATAAGAATAGATAGCGAGATGCGACTTATTCAATGCACTCCTCAACTCGATAGTTGAATGATGACAAGTGAAAGTTTAAGATGAATTATTTTTGATGCTCCATTAAACGCTTTAAATATTTTCCGCTACTGACACATGTATCTATGCTCTAGAGTTCCATGTGCAACTCGTGAGCCTGCAAGTTCGTGAGATGATGGGTCATATTTTTACCTTAGACTGAGTAACATGTGTGTCTTGTCAAAACGAATGGTGAATTTGCAGTTCTGTCATTCATCCCAAAATTCACGTATTTCACATATGACATTAAAACTGGCAGCAGGAGGGCCGAATTCTATGTCAGGTGTGTCCTGACCAGCACTTCTTTCTCATTCGATTCCATCATGAGTCTTAAGTGAACGATTTTACTTGGCTGATCTAACGGAGTTGAATAAGTACTTCATTCGTATATTCGGCTTCTTTTATAATTGACATTGCAAATCATGTAATAATCCATCACCATAGAAGATATATGTTCTACCGATCAAAAATTAACGATATTGAAAGTATCAATCACTGGTCTCTGAGCCGAGTGAAGATAGATGGGAGACAATGTCACCTTGAATAAATCTCGTTCCCAAAACCGTCTTGATTATCAATTTCGATATTTTCTTGGGCCTTACAATGTACATATCTCAGAAGCCACTAATTCCATTTTTGCATTCCTCCTACGTTTGTATTGGCCACTTTGGTGTGCTTTAGGATGATTTTAATGTGTAGTAAGAGCGCATATCATGTAATACCTGAACCAGATGTGCCATGGAAGGCGTTCATCAGTTACACAAAGTCTGCCACTAACGTGATTATTGCATGATTGACTTGCAGCAGGTTGTACGAGGAATGCAGTGCTTGTTTTTGGTATGACGTAGTGACTTTGACCCGTAGTTGATGTGCAAAGGTACGTCGCATATATATAGCATATATGTTATACGTCCTCTGTAATGATATTCGATGACGTACGAATACTAAAATGTTCAAACCAGGTGCGATGAAAACACCGAGAGATAAATCAGATAAAAAAACACACCTGCCTAAATCCTCTTCGGCGACATCTAGTTTTACAAACAGTTTTTGACTAAATTCATTAGAGTCTTTCGGATCAAGTTCTTTGTGGGGAATAATTGTTTTTTTACTTAATCATGAAGACTGTCCGAACCAAAATTTACTCGATTATCTGAATGCACTTTACAGTAGAGCAGTCTTCATCTGTCGCATCACGCGCACGACATGGATAATGGAAATTCTAGAATAATGACCAGTTTCGCATAGTCGTTTTCCATTTAATTATCGTCGTCATGGTAACCCTCTTTCGCTCTCACAACCCCGCTACAAGCGTGTTAAGTAGTAGGCAATACCATTACCTGTCTATACTACTAACATAAAGCCAAAGTTCTAATTTCATGGTGCAAGCTTCAAGTCGTCTTCTTTTTTGACTATGTTCACCATATTTGAAATTCTTTTGATCTACAACTTTTCTACAACTTATGAACGTGTCATTTCGTTTTTCCCATGGACACATCTTACGTGATTTTGTTTCGTAACAAATGCCTGATTACATGTACTCACAAATTACCTCAATGGTCTACTGAACGCAGAGATAAGCACGACGAGTCTTTATTTATGTTTATAAATATATATATATATAAGCATTATACATTCCACTCGAGTTGTATGCAAAATCAATTTGTGTGACGAGAAGCATTACGATAGTAGACGAAAGTG
>JAXGGS010040999.1:0-18208 GCA_035585475.1 Armandia brevis | reverse complement strand
TGAATCCTTCATTTTTCTATCTCGATCATCACTTACAACAGCTACAGCACAACTGTTTCAAATATTTTCCGATCATGGAAAAAGTGGATGTCGATCCGCCACCAGCAATTAATTTCGCGGATTCGAGGTTTTTGGTCGCCGATTTGAAGGGCTTCTTTATTCCCTTCGTACCTTTAGTGGCAGCCATCGTCTCAGTGATTCTTTCGGGCGTACGGCGATCAACAAATGCCCTGCAGCAAATACACAGCGGTTATAGCGAGGTTAAGACCGAATCAAAACTATGAAGTAATGTTTATTTGGTCAAAATGCTGGACGCTAAGACAATTATAATACATATATATGTCCATGCACGTTCGTACCTCATTCACTGAGACCTAACTACCTGACCCAGCTTGGCCGGGGTGATTATAAGCAAACCACACAGCGTGATGAACCCTCACTTGTCTTCTATTGCTGCCTGTTCTTGCTTGCATTGTTTTACTGGCTTACATATTATAAGTTTGCTTTATAGCCGCCAACAAAGGCGGATATATGCGCAAGGGCTTCCCTGCTGTTAACCGTGCCCAATGTGAACTTAATATGCGGCAGTGTTTTGCTTGGACAGTCCCGTACACAAGAGAATTTAATTTAGCCTATTATAAGTCACCGTTCCAGATTATAACGCAGGGGCCGATACCGGGTGTCTCACTACACTGAATACAGATTAAACAAATCAACGCGGTGTCTAATTTGCTGCCGCTAAATGTTCGTTCATGAAATCTAGTGTAGGAACGTGTAGCTTTATAATATTCTAGTTTAAATAACACTTTGGATAAACGCGCGAGTACATGGAATTCTGTGAGAGCATCCGTTGGTAAATCTGCTTTTTTTGGGATATCACATCGTATACTGTATATATCTGCCGCATTCAGCGTTTTTTAAAGTTCATGCATATGCCGGTGTATGTAAAAACTTGCTATCATATACGTGAGGCCACACAATTAAAACATATCCTATGGTAATAGGAATAATAAAATAGTTAGTTTGTTGTAGTTGTTACAGAGAATGCAATGGAGTACCTATAGTTTGAATCGTTATATGTGAAACGTATGCTCCTTAAATCGCGTTACATATCGCTTCATGCTACTAATACGCTTTGCATTTATAATAGCGCTCTTAAATTCTCAACTGCAGTAATCAAACGAGGAAATGTGAAAGCTTTAATATGGTTGACCGATCCAACTTTCGCATAAGATCCGGGTATTTATGATAAAGATTACTTTGATCCCATTATATTCAAGTTGATCCGCAACCACACCCACCTGCCATTGTAAAATATAGGCTGGATAAGCCAGTTGGATTAGCTGATCATTCCGGTCATCGTGATTCCTTCCTAACGTGGATACCGTGGACGAAAACTGTCACCGTGATTTTATTTCAAAATATTCCTCCTCTGCTAATTTATACAATTGAAATTAGATATCTATTTGATATTATATTCTTGGCATACTTAATAGCTGTAATTGCCACCAATAATTCAACGTAAATGTGGTTTGAATACTCGGCCTTGAGGTCGTGTTTCACAAAGTACCAATCACTAATTGTAATTTTTTTAACCGACTAATAGAATTAGAACCGGATTGAGTAAACTGCATAAGCAATTTATCATGGTCGAATGAATCATAAAAAGCTATATATATTTGTCTGTGTTAACCTATAGATACGTGTCACTGACGGAAGACATGCGATACATACTATTGTATAGACTATCGATTATCTGTGACAGACAATCGGCACAGTTATATACTTAAATACTTATTAATAAACTCATTCTCTAATACATGCACGTATAACTCATATTTGTTTTTAAACCAACTGCTCATAGTCAGGTTGCATTTACGCGTTTATTAATAAGATAACAGGGGAAGATTTATACTTTGCTATTAACAAGTGCGACGATTTCTGATTCAATCGCAGAAGAATTCAACATCGAGAGAAGCGTAATAATCTTGCTTGATGGTGGCACGCCGGGTCATAAATGTTCACAGAGGGATTAGCCAGCATCATCAGCAACCCAGGACCTTAACCTGTGTTTCAGGCCAAGGCCAGTTTTCATGTCACGGTGAATCCTCACGTACCCAGATGGCCATAATTCAGACAGCGCCCACTAATTAATGGCATGCAAGAACGATTCCTCCCAATTTTAATTCTGACATTGACTCTGATATCAATAATACAAATCATGAAGTAGATCATATATCAACTCAGGCTTGACCTGTTTATAATCCGTATTTACTCTCGCTAGGCTCGCATTTCTAGTTGATATACTTACATATATTGATACCGCCTAAAAAAAACCAATACAAACATCAAGTATAAAACAGTTGATATTCTGTCATAACAATCATTGCTTTGGACCAATTTTAAAAATTAGAATTATAACGGCCATCCGATATTGACAATACCTCTTCATAACGGGTTTAACGCTTCATAATGAATATTTGCGCACATATTTAGACCCAATCGGAGTTAATAATTATATTGATTACAAAAAGGTAGCAAGATGCACCAGTAATTCAATGGTGAACATCTGTACATACAGTACGGACACGCATACATGTAAATGTATTTGCCTAAATTAATAAAAATAAATTGTCTAAAAGTGTAGCCTCACGAAGTAGGGAGCATCCCGGGCGATATCCTTCGATGCATGCTCAGAGAAACAGATTACTGTCCCCTAATTAATCCGCCGAATGATGGGATTATCCTTGGAGGTCACACGTGAGGCGTGGCCACGACCCGCCTAGAGTATAAGCCCATGTGGTGTGGTATAAATGCGCGGGTAACTCAGCGGTGGAGCGGCATTCCCTCTCTCTCTCTCTCTCTCTCTCTCTCTCCCACCACCAATAGCTCAGGACTAGCACCGCCCCTCGGGGGAAGGAAACTGTCCGACTAAAACAGTCACACAGTTAGCTCGAATTGATAAAAACAGTAAGTCGAATATATCTTTCTTTCGTGTTATTTAAAAAAACGTTTTATAAAAATGAAGATACGTGGCTTTTATCAAGCATGGTATAGAAGTATTCAGATATATTTCTGAAAGTAGTGCAGATCGATATATGCGCATCGTTTTATCTATTTGATATTATAACATTAAACGATATAATTGATTACAACCATTGATTGTTACCTTTAGCACGTGCTATCAATGAATAAGGTGAATTTGGACCGATGAATTGTCAGCTCTTTTTTAAGGGATGGTTTGACAATTTATTGATACTATTGATGTCTTAACTATCATTCACGAAACTATACATTGCAGTTCTAAACGGTCACGTCTATTGCGAAACCCTTTACAAAGCCAATGCCCTATTCACATGCTTTTTGAAGTATCGTTTTGAGTATCCGTTCATTATTTAAAGGTATAACTATGTGTCCCTGCGATGTTTTGAAACACAAATCACTTATCTATTATGGACAAACAGCAGACTCATCATGTCAATGCCTATCAACAACAATCCTAGAATATATAATCATAACGTGGGATACTGAAAAAAAAATCTCTTTTAATTGTGTTTAATATAGGTTTACCAAAATGTTAGATTAATTTCGTTAAGGGTCAATTTTGACAAGCTAATGTCACTCGGTAGATGTTTAGGCCGACGTTCGATTACTATAAACCCAGTACTGATACGCATACAGCGCGTCATTCAGTCTTAAATCAGAGTAGGGTAATTTTTATAAAACACATCAAAGATTGAGCTGAAGCAAGTTAACGTTGTTACCATAGCAATGAGCAGTACATAACGATACCGATGCGCACTTGATGACCGTCTGTGGTTATTTTCCTAATCTCGAGATAGCAAAAATACGTTTAGTCCACCGCATCAGTGGAATTCGAACGAGTTTTTCACAAATACAGTTCGAAATATAATTGATTATAGCCACATCAGCGGTCACTGGCCTATATATTATGAGCGACGCCTGGGTCATCTTGTTCATTTGTCTGAGGTTGATCCCCGTGTCCTTCTGGCCCCGCCCTTGCAATCGGTTTTCTAGATTATCGAGCTGACAGCCTTACATTCAAGGCAGATTATAGGGAGATAATTCAATCGGAGAGGGCGGGGTCTCTCCCTGTCAAGGAGAATCAGATAATTGCCAAAGTACAGAAAGTTTTGATGATGCCTATTTTATAGGTTCAAGTATACATGCAAGCGTCTACCCAACTTCGGCATTATGTAGGGTCAGCTCAGTGTGTGGTGTTTTCGTAGACATGCGCACTGGCCCTCTTTATCCATCATCTTCAAGACCCTCGATTTATTTTCATCGTTTTGCCTAAATTGACTAATAACAGAACGTCATGCATACGCTGACAAATAATAATATCTAGACGATATCTTGAAAACCATTACCCACCGGTCACTTTGTGCAGATTTCAGGAGGATTTCTCATCATGTCTGTGGATGTGGGTACCACGGCCTTCATGCCGACCATGCTGGCGGATAACGAGACCGACCTCGGGCCTTATTGGAGCCAGATTCCTTTCGCGCACCCCTACTGGAGACAGTTCGACATGCTCGCTGTTCCCGACTACTACCATTACATGATGGCGGGATGGATGACATGTTTCGGGATCATCGGCGTTCTCGGCAACCTTCTGGTCACCTACACATTTTTCACGTAAGAATGTATCGACGTATTTCGATCATATCGAATTATCTGAACGATTTCGATCATATTGAATTTTCAGAACGATTTCGATCATATCGAATTTTCAGAACGATTGATTAAATTAATCGATAACGACATATCTAAAAATCATATGATAACATTTTAAACCGTTTTAATTTTGAAGGACAAAAACCCTGCGGAATCCCCCTAACATGCTGATTGTCAGTCTGTCCATCAGCGATATGGCTTTCTCCGCTGTAAATGGATTCCCGCTACTGACCATCTCCTCCATTCAGAAAGTCTGGATGTGGGGACATCTCTGTAAGTATACTCCACGTGCTCACTTACATTATGCAAATCCACCTAGTCATTAAATCAGCAGAGACTATTTTATCATCCATGTACATTTCTAACCTCAATCCCACAGGCTGTCAGATCTACGGATGGTTCGGTGGAATGTTCGGCATCCTCTCAATTCTGACCCTGGCCGCCATCGCGTTCGACAGGTACAAAGTGATCAGCAACCCGTTAAAGGTAAGCCTACCAGCAAAGTGGCCTTTTCTTACCAAAGAAGTGAGTTGAACGGAACATTTATATGGGCAACAATCAATTTAATTTAATTGATAACAAAACTTGTACTCAATTATAGGAACCACTTTATTTATCACTGTCATCACCTAAATCGATGTATCTAAAATGTCCGATTGTTGTAAATTATACGACAAAAATATAAATGAAAAACTTATTTACACATGCGCTTATTCATACGAGCGGGATTCAGAATGACGGACTGGTTCATAGTTTCACAACTGACTGTTATTAATTGATTGCAGGCCGCGTCTACGATGACCAAGAAGCGCTCCGCCATTAATATCATGTTTGTGTGGGTGTCAGCGGCCGCCTTGTCCGTCCCACCACTGGTCGGCTGGGGACGCTACATTCCCGAAGGTTTCCAGACAGAATGTACCTACGACTACCTGACCCAGGTACCAAGTCGTTACCCTAGCTCTAATTTGATCGTGAAATTCAAGATCCAAGTTAAATTTATCATTCCATACTACTACTGATAATCACTATCAATGATATAAGTCATATCTTATATAAAGCTTGATTAACAAAATGGATGGATTTGGTTTTAGGATTGGAACAACATAACCTACTTGATCTACATGTACATATTCGGCTTCATCGTCCCAGTTGGAGTTATATTTTGCTGCTATATCGGAATCGTTCGTGCCATGTTTAAGCATCACGCCGAGATGGCCAAGACTGCCAGCGCCATGGGAGCCCAGATGTCAAAATCAGATGCCGACAAAAAGTAAGTCATTTATTAGGTAATATACATATGCCGGATGAATGCCTATCAGTTAAATGCTGTGAACCTTCGATAAACATGAGTATTGTATCTATTTGTTCCAAGAGCCGAAATGGCCACTGCCAAGGTTGCCGCCATCACTATCGGATCCTTCCTCCTGTCGTGGACCCCTTACTCCGGCATCGCTTTGCTGGGGGTGATCTACCCTCACGAGCAGAAACGCATCACCCCTCTGATGGCCGCTATCCCCGTCATGTTCGCCAAGAGCTCGGCCGCCTACAACCCCATCATCTACGCCGTCTCTCACCCCAAGTTCAGGGCCGCCATCGACCGCAAGTTCCCGTGGCTGCTGTGCTGCTGTCGCCCCGACGCCGAGTCCAAGACCAAGACGACCCACACCGGCGCGAGCCGCACCGACAGCGTCGTCAGCAAGACCGAGGTGGAGAGCACCATCAGCGACGTGGAGATGGCCGACACCAAGGGCGGCTCTAATCCGGCGGCCGGGGGCCCTCAGTGTTCCTAACCAACCGACAACATCCGCCAGCAGCGCAAACAAAAGTGACGTAGTTAGTAGTAGTGAACCATCACGAACCACCGCCGCAACCACAACACACGAAATAGTATCCGAAACACAAGGCCCAGTCTCTCTCACAGCAATCAAATCCATAGATCCAGATAGAGTGGCATCGCTCTCGCCAACCGAAGGAGCTTCAGAGGCAAACAGACCATCGGCTGAGTCTAAGAAAGAAGATAGTCAGGCAGAGGAAAAATCCAACCTGTCATCAGCACCAAAACCCGAAGAGGAGAACAAGGATGTACTGACCGAGAAGGTAGAGGGTGTGCCCGAAAGTATTCCTCCAAAAACTGACACCTCGGGGGAAATAACAAAGGACTCGAAAGAAGCTGAACAAATGCCAGAATCTAGTAAAGAACCAATCAAATTGGATGGTGACCAGATAAAAGAAACTTTGCCCGACTCAACAAACACTAATGAAAGTCCAGCACCAAATGCTAAATTAGCAAGCAACAATATCAAGGAAGCTGCTAAAAACGATGTTGATGAAAAAGCAACCGAGACAAACACTTCAAGCTCATCAAAAGCAGGCAATGTCAGTCAAAACACACCTAATGAAGAAGCGTCTAACGCGCCAATCGACGGTAAAGAACCGGCCAAAATAGAGGAAGATGGCATAGCGAATCAGGTCAGAGGGTCAGAAGGGCAAACAGAAGCCAATATATCAGAAACTTCAACATCTGAGGAACAGAAGACAAATGATGCCGAAGAGTCAGAAGTACAAAAAGGAGCTGGAGCTAAAACATTAGAATCAAATACAATTGTACCAATGGATTCAAATGAGGTCAAAGTGTCAGAGGAGCAGAGAGATGCTGATGTTAAAACTGCAGAAACAGGAACAACTCAACTACAGGCTGAAGAGAAAAATGATAAAAGCATAGACAACAACAAGCCAATATCATCAGTAGAAGAGCAAACCACTCCATGTGCAAATTTGGAAATGAAAGAGGATATAGCAATAGCAAAAGTGTTGTCAGGATCAGAGACAGCTAATTCAGATGGTAAGGAAATTCCCGACAAAGCTAATGCTGAATCTGAAAGAAATCTTTCCAATTCTAATAAAAATGTCACGAGTGGAGCTACCCCTCTGAATGACGCCCAGGACCCAGCGAACATTCCTGCAGAAGATGCTAAAAGGAAAGAATCCAGAAAGCTGAAGCTTCACCTGAGTGGATTTCGGGGACTAGTAAAGTCGTATGTACGGTTAAAGAAGATAGAAATCACGGAGCATCTGAAACCCAAATCCACATTTGAAAAAGAACTTGAGAAGGCAATGGCCGAAGCTGACAAAGACCAAGACGACGCAAAAGAGAGTGCTTCAAAGGCAGAGCCCGGTATTCTAAACGGAGAGACACAAGATCAGAACACAACTGATACTTCTGGATCACCTAAACCGATTTCAACTGAAGTTGAAAGTGTCCCTGACCCGTCTAAAAATGAGGACGGAGGGACAAAATCCAACCGATCATCCTTTGGCCGAAAAAGGGTTTCAATAATGCGAAATACTAGAGCGGACTCACATGACTACGAAGATGGCTTTGTATGAGGTTTCTATGTTTAAATGTAATTATTTATTCATTTGATTTGTTTAAGAAATAACTTTTCTTTCACCATTTTGTTTCTCTCAAATTATGAATACTTTCTTTGAAATTTGTTATATTCAGAAATGGTTGCTCCTATGCCTGATGATTGCTCAATTAATGTAGGATATGTGTTTAAGTTAGGTTGTTCTTTTCATCTATAATTCAAACCGTATAATTTGTACAGATTATGGTCAGATGTTGAGGATTTAATTTCTCTGGATTATCTATGATTTGTTTAATGCTGGTGACACTGCCTCGTGCCCAGTCTCTAAGTAAGCAAATCTAACTACAGAATAATTCCTCAGTCCTTTTTGCTGCGCTGCCGGTAGATGTTGAATTATAACCAACTGAAGTTATAATATGAAGGTTAAAATGACTTCACAAGTATTAACCACATAGGCCTTTACGGATATTTCACTGGTTTGTAGTAATAGTGGAAACATTAGGTATGTGTTTTGCAACAATTAATCTTGACTATGACAAGAAGCAGATAGTTAACTGTCCCAGTGCTCGAAACATATTGTATTTTGAGTACTCACATTTAAGGTATGAAATTGATGTTAAATTAATGTTTAGTCCCTGCTCAAATGTGCTCCATAATGATAAGTTTAGATTCCCATTGATTAACGATATGGAAGTAGTCCTTAGTGAAAGTAAAATGTCTAGTTTGAAAGAATAATAGCCTCACAGATTATTTGCAACCGTATTGTTTGCTTAATTTCAGGCAGAATGTGTGAGTATATGAAAACGAGATGCCAATATGTAACATATCAAGTATTTAATAAGATTAAGGTTTACACATACCTTAAATCTCATTAACACAGCGATCTTGCTATAATCGTTTACCCTAAACTCTACTTTTGGCATTCTTTCAAGTGTATGGAAACATAATTTTACTGCCTTACACCCTAAGCATTTTTTGTCTCTGAGATGGCATTACCTTTTTTGTGGGGTAACTCCCATTATTTAAGAGTGACGGGGGTGTGCCACAAAAACTGGATTCTCAGGTTACTTTATTATTATAATTATCCCACGCTTAGCGGGTAACAACGGCTAGTTGTATACAACCTACTTGTAGAAGAAATATGATTTATTTGTCTTAGCTGTGTCGTTAACTTTTAACATGTTAGCCTAGGATATCTGCACCAACGTAAAGGCTGTATTTATCACATAACGATTCACAATATCTGTATGTATAATCTAATGCGTGTATGATTCGTGGCTCGTGGCGTGATAAGCATTATTGGTCATTAAATTGACCAGTTTGATGACTTTAGCCCAATCATCGGACACACGGTCACAGGTACAAGATAAGTGCGTTGGACCGACGAGCCGCCTCATTCCGAAATCTGAGACTGCAGCTCGTGCGGTTTATCAAATCACAATATCTATTTACATGTATGTATCTAATCAGCATCAGTATGTTATTATGAACACAATTCATAATGGAAATTGATCTAGATGTTCTCACGAAATCTCCCCCCGCCCCCTTCCGATCCCAACTTTTGATGTGGAACGAAAATGTCGACCTGTCTTTCATTGTTTAAAAAAAAACATTTTACGTTTTTTTTTTTGTAAAAAACCTTTGAAACGAAGACTGATAGGTGATGCTTGTCCCCACGTGGTATCGTGGTGATTTGCAACAATGAAATGATGTCTTTGCCTCTCTTAATGAAACTTTCTGTATACTGGAGTACATCGAGGTCACACGTGTGAGAGTGTGGTTAGTATGAAGTCCGATCAAGAATTGTTTGTTATTTGTATATAAAAGTTGTTATTGCAGTCGCGCAGTGCATTACTCGTACCTACGTCGGCATAGGTAAACGAGTGCGTGTTATTGTAGAAGGCCAATTAGTGTGCTGTTCGTAATATGTGGCATCATGAATGACACGCAAATTTTGTAGTAATTGAGATACATGTACCTGTATGCAATATCTGGAGCAAAATAGTTTTCTGTTCATTTTTGTCATATTAATCGATATCGCACGGTCCAGTTGTTTCTAAACTCTTTGTTTTTGTATGCTGAGTAAAGAAACCGATAATGTGCCGTTTTGTTGTTATGATATACATGTACATGTAGGCCTGTACTCTGGTATTACAATAAAGTGGATCAAATGTTGAAGCCGTTTTATAGTCGTTTATTAATGGCAAACATGGGTATCATATAAATGTAAGGTCATTGTTAAACTTAGTTTTTGCCAGAATCTAATCCATAGAACCATTGGCAGTGAATATTATAGCTAAATAATTCATAATAATTCAAACTATATCATGCATGCAGGTACCCAATTAATCCCATGCATGTGTTCATAGCATGCTCTACATACTTTCTGCAAGTAAAAAGATATTTACATACCATATACACCACTATAATAAAAAAAACTGTCGTTCACACTATAGACATATGAATTAAGCATATCGGTGCTAGAAAATAAATAGAACTCAATCATAGCCCTCACACACTATGGAGAGCGGTCAGCAGTTTGAAGCATCGTTATGTGGACGGTTAGAAAAATAGTTTGAGTAATGCTCCCAGTGTACAATTTTTTTCACAAATTTGTCGAATGACACATCGAAACATATATTCATACATGCGAGGAGTATATTCAATGGCAAGATCACAGCGAATCACAGGTGATAATTTGGCACACATTTCCAAAGGATGCCCACTCTATATATACATATATGTACACGTTAATCGTCGTTGTTAAATTGAAGAACTTTTTGTCACTGGCCCTCAGAACACCTTGCATAGGCTGTGGCGAGGTTTCTCTTCGATCGACTGCATGCTCCTCTGCTTTCCGCGCTTCAGCAAAAGTTTCGGAAGCTTTGGCGGGAGACTGTCTTTGCACGATGAGGGCTTCACGGCAGGAAAGGCTGCCTGCTCTTGACGCGCCACTTTCCTTCTCCTCGGGCTTGCCTGCGTGATCGTGATGATAACGATGTTCTTCTTTCTCTCGCGCGTCATCCCGTCTTGGCTGTTCCCGCTCCTGTTTATCTCGGGCAGCAGCTGTCTTGTCCTCGGTACAGAAACCGGCTTGCTTTTCATTATCCTCGTCTCGCCGACTCTCTCCAGCACCGCTGCTCCCTCCTCGCAGCCGAAGAATGCCTTCAACATGATGACTTGATCAGTTCAAGTAAAAGCGCCGAATGAAGACGAATCCGCTGCTTGTTCGCTTGTATGTTATCGGTTGTTGAATGCTGTTCGTTTCTGGCTTGCTTAACATTTCCCAGCCTCCTTTATACACGTCGGTGCATAAACCCTGGTACTGATGACGTCACCGGATGACGCGCGTGACATTACAAAACTTGATTTTACATCAGGCTGGGCCTGATGACACCGGAAATGGAATTATGCCCCACTTGGTGGTGCAGCTCTGGTTCAGCATTGCTGGCGAGCAAAATCAATCTCACACGTCTCGCGATTGTGATGTATTCTGTACCATATGATACATAATCAGGTTTATTTATAAATGGGGTTGCCCTTTCGGAGTATGTACATGACTGGAGATGATGTCACTCAGTATGCACTTTGTCAGTATCAAGGAAAATAATTCGATGTATGCGTGTCATCTTTGATTGCTCACAATCGTCAACGTCTGTCACAACGGTTACAAACTATTTTGTAATTAATTGAAGAATACTTATAAATAGAACACAGAATTGAGAGCTTTGGTAGCCTTAGTTGGGGAATCCAGTCTGTTTATAATCGTTGTAATTCTTATCTAATTATAACAATTGCTAGAATATTCAATGCTCATGACGTATGTGAACATATTAGGCCTACTCGTCCGCACGTGTCTGTATCGGAGACACGTTCGTTTTGAAAGATATTCTATTATGTCGAATCGCAGAAATTAACTAGATAATCCATAGTCACGCAATCAGTATGCATATGCATGTTTATCATTGTGCGTAGCCCTATACATGTATATACAAATCAAACTTCCAATTTCCAATTT
Organism: Armandia brevis; assembly: GCA_035585475.1. NCBI lineage: Eukaryota > Metazoa > Annelida > Polychaeta > Opheliidae > Armandia > Armandia brevis. The sequence continues at coordinate 6,124 of JAXGGS010040999.1, read as the reverse complement.
CCAATTCACGCACTGGAAACCCTAAGTAATCCAGAAACAGTCCAATACGTGGACACAAATTGCAATAAGGCCAACACTATTGGATTAATTTACGTTTCCGGCATTTAACAGTTTTGTTTTAGTTGTCACAAGGTTATGGTGAAATGGGAAAATGCGGACGAGCTACATGGAGTGGGAACTACGACATATTGTAGATGAGTGAGGCCGGATAAAATTATTTAAATGATTCGTAGCATTTAGCAATACGAGAGAGTAGTAATGCGGCAGGAATTATTCGTCTTTGTTTTCAATGTTCATGATGCGGTCGGTATTTCCTTCTTCTTTTTCTCATAGAAAAAAGGGGCCGCCCGCACTCCTCCTCTCAAGCAAAAAGAGCTTGAGAAACAACTTTTTAATTTTATGGGGCCTTAGTTAAAGATTTAATTCGGTGGCGGGGTTGGTGTCTACCGTAGCCCGATCAGAGCTAAATTTGCCTTCGGCGGAAAACAAAGTACTTATTTATCACTATCTTTATACATATGTACGCCATACCTGACCACAAAATAAAATATTTATTGGAGACACATCCTTGATGAGGCTTCCTTTGTTTCTTGCTCGTGATCAGTAGTGTATATATATATACTGTTTGCTAATTCAGAATCGATCATTGCCATTGCTTAGTTGAGGCTCCTCGATGGCAGTTCGAGCGCCATTTAGTGTTCGGGAGAGCCGTCTTGTGGATGGACATTTTCAAGTTTATTTTGTTTGAATGAACTGCGGATGTTTTAGCGGAAACGAGGCGGCTTCATTAAGTCATTGAATAAAGTTGGTGAGGTCTCAGCAAATAGTAGTGTCAAAGTCAATATTTTACCACGGCCATGCCACTCATAACGTGTAGATGGTACCTCTTGTACATATACGTCTATCGTGGATATAAGAAGTATAACAAAAGTACACAGAACATTTGGCCTGACAATTTGTACACATTGAGGTGCTGCAATCAATAGCAGCGACTCTATAGATGATCAAGACTGCCCATCCATTGTCAGGAATATGGTATGAATATTAAATTTAAATATTCGCCCACTCAACAGGTGGTTGTTCCCCCATGAAAATATGAAATTATCTCCATCTCTGAGATACTGTTATCCACAGGTTTTTGTTCACATCTTATTTCAAAAGCCAACTCTTTTTCAGTAAAACACGCGATCTCTCCCCCGTAGCTCGTTCCTTCTGTCCGCATCTCTGTATTTTTAGAAAAGCTGCCTCAACTGACTGTTATATAACAATCGAAGAAACATCAAAGCCATGGAGCCTCGTGGAAGAATATGGGATCTTCCTCCGTCCATTATTCTCCTCAGATTAAATGGGGCTTTATGCAGCGATCTTATGCGCACTGGAGAGACTTGTTTCAAAGACAAACGAGCCCTCGACGGAAATCTCATATAACGGGTGTCAGCGCCGAGGACTCAGTTCACAGACATTGTCTTCGGGGTCAAATGTGCACTCCATTTGCACTTCCGTAAAACCATCGACAGCAAGGCGAAATGTTTTATAAGGTGCATTCATATCCGAGATATAATTTACACTTTTCGGTATATCATCAGGTCCATCCCTGTTGCCGATATAATGTACATGTATGACAATTATAAGGTGAATAAACTATGATGTTTTAAAATTGAAATTGAATTGACATCGTCAAATCGATGAAACTCATAATTACAGTATTCCTTATAATTGATTCTCTATTATCAAGTCAATTAGGCCTCAAATGAGGGCGCCTAACAGTCTGGGATGTACGGTACTTATTCATCAGGAATTAGGAAAACTTCGTTGGTGTCACAATTTCAATTTTCAATTTAATATATATTTATTCACCTTGTATGTAATTTACACAGCAGGCACAGGAATAAACATATTAATTACAAACATATGGAAATAACGTTGTATTAAATAACATGGTATGTTTGTATATATATATATATATATATATGATAAAATATAATATAGATAATGGTTTACTTACCTGGTGCTAGATTTGTTTATCTACTTTAGCTTGTTTAAATTTGAATAATTCACATTATACCCTTTGAGCCTCTTGCATACCTGGTTAATGTATTTGCATACATTGTTAGAGCTAGATTTGATATTATCGATGTTCGATGATAGGTTAGTGGAGATGATATTGTTTCGGACTTGTAAGTCAACAAATTTAGTGCATGTTAATAGATGAATAGAGTCACACAAGCATTCCTTAGAACAAAACAAACAAACATTAGTCGTGTCGGTTGTATACTCGAGGTCATTTATCCTATATTTAAGCATATTACTACGGGTGGGGCCATTCTGCTCGGTGAGATAACCTTCTTGACCAAATTCTTGTTTTACCAGCCTGTACGTTTTGTATTTAGTGCCATTCTCGCCAGGGGTCCACAGCTTTGTTTGCCATGCCAATCTATATTCTCTTTGCAGTACAGCCCTCATATCTTTGCCGTTCTTTTTCATGATATTCCAGGGGTTGATGTTGGTTGTTCTTAGTAGCTCCATGGTGTTGTTCCACCAGCAATAGTCGTATTTAGTAGCTAATAGTTTTGCACCTTGACTGCTTCCCTTACTAGTTCGGGGGTGTCGTCAGATGTGATATAGGCCAGGTAGTTATGCGTGTGTGTAATAGCTTCAATATGCATTGGATATAGTCCAAATTCTCCTCTTAGCATTGTGCTCGAGCTGGATCACGATAGTTTATGTAAATATCTAAGGTATTTGTTTTGTATGACGTCGGCCTCTATTTTCCCCGAGTCGGAGGTTTATGTTGCCATGCTACCTTTCTTCCTCACCATTCTACAGTGTGTATATGGCATCCAGATTTCCAATGCAAACATCAGGATGGGTAGTATGAGTTGGTTGAATAGTTTGTTGGTAAACCCAGCTGATTAAAGCTGGTAATAAAGGTTATAAAAAGCCATAACACACTGAATCTTGAATGTATGGGTTGAATTATTCCTATTAATTACACAAATGTACTGTTTTCGCTTTACCATAACGGGGCCATCAAACCGTATTTTTCAACTTTATTTTTAATGCATAGAGTTTTTTGTGTGTTTATTTGTTAGTGTTGCGGAGGCCGGCCCACTTGTACTCGATGTAAAACATCTCTCATATAAGGGTTGACACGCATGCGAGCACACGTGAGTTTTGGTGTCTTACCTATTTCAGGCGAGCTTTAGTAAGCTATATATAACCTAAGTTTAGTTAAACCTCCCTAAAGCCTGGATTGTATATTACCTTGATGACCGTGGGGAATTGAAATTATACACGACCTATTCGGGGTAATTTTGCACCATCTAGGATATCCTCATTGTTGATTAAAGTTAAAGAGGTAATTGCAAGTTTTGTCAGCTTTATGCACAATACTGAGTTTCGTAATCCTCGTTTTAACCTCAAGTTGCGTTTTTGATTTCATACATGTAACAAGTGAACTTGTAACAACTAATAGGTGATATTATTCTCCCTCACTCTCTTTCTTTTTTAAACATTTAAATTCGGCTAGGGATTCCAGCTATAAAGATCGCAGATCTCAAGCTCCCATGGCAACCTATTTTGAAGGGCTGACTAGCAAAAATAGCTTACTCAAGACACATTTTTTTTGCATGTACAGCTAGAACACACAATTAGCAAGCCAATTTTGTCATGCGTCATTCATTTTGAACGATTTTTATGGTAATTAGTAAAAAGGTGAAGAGGACGACTCATCAAGCATCGAACCGAATGCGTAAAAGTTGCCGTACTTATTTTTTACCAAGTGTTTATTTAAACTTTATTATCTTATATATAATTTCGTTAAGCGAAAAGTTTTGCGCTAGATTTCGGGAATTCAGGGGGCAATTGGTTGATTCTGAGTTGGCAGAATCTGTATATTTGTGGAATTTTACACAGTCGGCACATTTAAAAGTTTAACAAAGTGTCAAAAAGTGGATTTTGTCTAACATTTCGAACTGGGTCACGGAACTGTGTCACACATGCCGGGCAACTGGGTCACACATGTTCATTTGTGTTGCGGAGGGGGGCAGGAGCTCTTAGGGATTGGGAAAACTATGTTTGGTACGGCTGAAGAATAAACATTATTTGTGTAATCATGAAAATAATTAAACCTAACACTACCTGCAGCGTGGGTAACACCAGCTAGTCTATATATAATTTCGCTGAGCGAAAACTTTTGCGCTTGATTTCGGGAGTTCTGGGGAGAATCGGCGGATTCTGAGTTGGCAGAATCTGTTTATTTGCCGAATTGTACACAGTCGCCACATTTAAAACTTGAAATTTGCGGAGCATTCGAATCTGGGTCACAGTACTGGGTCACACATGCTCGTTTGCTTGAGAGAGACAGAGAGCTCTCAAACCTGATCTATACTTGTTTTTATAATGTATATATATAACTGCTAAATTATGTGTTTGTAGAAGGAAAAAACTATCAAACGACATTCCTCGATCATGATGTATATATAGGCATTTATGCAGTATCGCCCACATACATTGTACTAAGAGTTATTAAAGGCGCACATGGTTTTATTAAAAAAAAAGGAAAACATATATACATAAACGTTATGTCAACAACGCTTTAAATCAATTGAATAAACACTGGAGTGCATCAATTTTCGTGTACGTTTCTAATTCTAGACAGTTGTAAAATTAGATGCATCGCCTTCAATCTTCGGAAATAAATAATATCTGATTTATTAATGATGTCATACAGTAAAGATGTCCACCCTTACATATGGAGGAGGTTTCGATGTTTGTTGTCAGACTAAACGATTGCTATTCTCTTAAATTCTAGATTCAAGATTCAGAATCTTGCTTTAAGGCTTTGCCTAAATGTTAATAACTAGTTCACTTCCTTTTGTACTTATAATAGGCCTCCTAGCATGTAAAGTGTAACAATATAGATAGTGTAGCAAATTAATTATAGGCATCTTCCGGCGCTAATGAATGAAGCATTGCCTCATATATTCATTAGCAACAATAGTCCTGTTTGGTTTTCAGTAGATTCAATGGACTAAAATATAATAATGTATTGCGTGATAAGTCATCTTGTACAATCGGCACCATTGTTTATTGATACTAGATCAATAAACTAATAGATGATAATTTTCTGAAAATCAAATCTGTTTTCAGATGTGCATGTAGGTGTGGGCGGCGGAGACGGGATATACCTGATGGGCAGCTGTACGTAACAATGGTGGCTCAGGTTTACCGGGGACACGGAGAGATTCCCAGTAGTCTGCTTCTGTGACACCGCCGCCGCCGCCGCCGACGCCATGGTACCGCCCATTCACGCCGCTCCTGAAGATACATCCGAGTCTCCTTCACACGCGCATCTTCAGCATCCTCAGCCGGTTAAATAAGAGCGCGTCGGTGTGACCGTCACTTGTCAATCTGCAAGTCGAGCTGATCTGCTGTCACCTGGCAGTTACCTGATGGTGCGCATTCTTTAATCAGACATTCAGACTCTGAAGCAGGACAGCTACGAAAGTCTTGCGTCTTCTCTCTCCATAAAAGGAATCCGAACTCATCGCACGCAGAAATGAGTAAATTGGAGTCGACTCTGTTCTTTTTTATTTGTTTCTTAAACTTTTGCCTGGCGAGAGAACTTCAAAGGGCGGTGGCGCCGGAGTCAGAGGAGACGAATCCAGACGATCTTCAAATCCGAGAACTTCTCCTAAGAAATGGACAGCAAAATGAAGTAGGTGTATTACTCATATTCTTTATGGTAATATTTTTTCAACGCGAAAATGCCGGGATATCGCTCTATCATCGCGATCCGAGGGCTGCGAATTGGATTATTAAATATCACGTGATTATGAAATACTGCACATTCATGCAATCACAGTTAACTACAGTCTTAATAGGCAGATACGTAGTTCAGAAACATTCTTCGTGCATGCGCCCGATAATGACGAAAGAAACTGCGCAAACGATTAACACAAAGTTCCAGGGACGGCCACGCTTAATTGGTGCCATCCTGTTGTTAATGATGACGTGGATGCTCTCTCTACAGCTGTTTTATATAGAACAAGATGTTATTAAAAGTCGGACGACATATTAATTCCCGGACTTTTTTAGGGTGTTCTATAAATATTTCTACGAC
>JAXGGS010040888.1:0-23673 GCA_035585475.1 Armandia brevis | reverse complement strand
ACCATTTAAATTGCTGGCTGATGATTTAAAATATGATACATTATCTTTCATATTATTTGTTTTCTTTTTTACAGATCATTATGATATTATGCAATTAAAGGACTTGTTTCAATGAATATTCTTGAAAAATTTTTTACAAAAAAACAAGATTTAAGTCAAAATCTTTATAAATCTGGCCTTTGGTTAGACAATGACAATGCATTTAGTTCAGATCAGTTTGTTAATGCAAACCCCCAATATCAACAAATCGCAACCGACCTTATAAAAGATGGATTGGCAATTGCCCCTTTCACACTGCCACAAGAAGATTGTGATATAATTATGGCAGATTATAAAAAACACCTTTCTGAGTGCGACAATATTTTATATGATAAAAATAATCACGAATGTAGATTAGTAAATTTTCATACATATAGTGAAAAATTAATGTCTTTTATCCTTGATGAAAAAATCCTTAGCCTGTTTGATTTCCTTTTTGGGAAAGAAGCATGTGTATATACTTCGCTTACATTTAAATATGGAACAGGACAGCCTGTACATAGGGATGTACCCCATTTTGCAACATGGCCATATAATATGTTTTTTGGAATGTGGATTGCTCTTGAAGATATTGATGAAGAGGCCGGTCCTTTATTTTATTACCCTAAAGGTCATAAACAAAAACTTGACGGCCCTCATTGCTTTAAAAAAATGAAACAACAATATCCAAACCTATCTGATGATGAACTTTATCCATATGCTCTTTCATATTATAATGATCAAACTGCTAAACAGGCAAAAAAATAGACACAAAAAAAACTATCCCCATTAAAAAAGGACAAATAATTATTTGGCATCCTCAACTTCCTCATGGCGGATCAACACCTATTGACCCTGAAAAAACAAGATTTTCAACAGTTTTTCATATGGCATGCAAGGATGTTCACATTCATCATCATGATGAATATTTTTCACCAAGATCAAAGACAGAACTACCTAAACGATACGAGTTTAAAAAAATAAAAGAACGCTTTATTGCCAAAATGGGTTGCGAATTTAATCAGGACTAAACAATAAATGCATATTTTACAAATCGTCCCTAATTTAAATTCAGGTGGTGTAGAGCGTACGACTATTGATATCGCGAAATATCTTGATCAAAAAAATATAAAAAATTCATTGGCGGTTAAAGCTGGTAAATTAATAAAACAGATGCCAGAAAAAACAGAGATCTTTTACCTAAATACCGCCAGTAAGAACCCTTTTACCATCATTGCAAATGGTTTTAGGATTTCAAAAATAATCAAGAAACATAATATCGACCTTTTGCATGTAAGATCACGTGCACCTGCAATTAGTACCTATATCGCCTCTAAACTCAGTGGACGTCCTTATATTTCAACTTTTCATGGCATTTATAAATGTCACAGCAATTGGAAAAAATTCGTAAACAGCTTTATGATCAAAGGCGAGTTAGTAATTGCTAATTCAAAATTTACAGCTGACCATATTGAAAATAACTATAATTTGAACAAAGACAAAATTTATATCATTCACCGTGGTATCGATATGAAGCTTTTTTCACAAAAGAATTACATAAAATCAGGCTTAGATAAATTAAAAGACAAACTAAACCCATCCAAAGACGCAATAAATATTCTTTTACCTGGTCGGTTTACTCCATGGAAAGGACAAGAAACGGCAATTGATGCATGTAAGTTGTTACAAAAGGAATATAAAAACTTTAAATTAATTTTGATCGGAAATATTGATGAGCATCAAGAATATGTAAAAGTGCTTACAAATAAAATAAAGGCTTTTGGACTTGAAAATCATATTTCAATTCTGCCACATACAGAACAATTAGAAGAATATATAATGGCAAGTGACATTGTTCTTTCTTGTTCAACCCGACCCGAAGCATTTGGCCGCATTGCTGCCGAAGCATGCGCAATGGGCAAAATAACCATTGCCACTAAACTTGGTGGATCATTAGAAACAATTATTCACGATGAAACAGGCTTACATGTCAATCCAAATGACCCAAATGATTTATATAAAAAACTGATAAAAGCCATCAAATTAGATGCACAAGACAAATTAATCATGTCTGAAAATGCCACAAAACACATCCATGAAAATTTTTCACTTGAACAAATGTGTGAAAAGACTTTTGCCCTATATTCTAAAATCTTGCAAAAAAGAAATTAGTGAGAAATTAATTGTATTTCTATGTGATTTTACTATGGTTAATAGGATTAAACAAAAATTAAAATTTTATTGTTAAATTGTTAATGGAATTTACAAAGGAGAACAAAAATAAACCGTAATCAGCACCAGTTTGAAAGGGGAAAAGCCGACCAAACAAGAATAAATGAAGCAATCACTACAAAATCAATCCTGCTAATTGACCAGCATGGTGATAATCATGGCGAAGTTAATACACAAACAGCATTAGATCGAGCATATTCAGCCGGGCTAGACCTCGTTGAAATATCGCCTATGGGCAATCCCCCTGTTTGCAAAATTATGGATTACGGCAAATATAAGTATCAGCTCCAGAAAAAAAAGAATGAAAATAAGAAAAATCAAAAAACTGTTGATATAAAAGAAATTAAAATAAGACCCAATATTGACACACATGATTATGATGTAAAAATTCGGGCAATGAAAAAATTCCTTGAAGGTGGCGACAAAGTCAAAGTTACATTAAGATTTCGTGGACGTGAAATGACCCATCTTTCAAGAGGGATGGAAATTTTTGACCGTGTCTCAAATGACCTTGAGGAATTGGCAAAAATCGAATCTTCGGCAAAGGTCGAAGGTAGACAAGCAATTATGATTTTATCCGCTAAATAAGCGTGATTAATAATTAGTCGGTGGTTCTCACAATTTTATTATTTAAAAAAAGGCACTTTACTAAGAGGCGTTTTGTTAAATGCATTCCCCTATAAATATGTATCTTACTTATTGAAATGTACGTAACTAATGAACGTTCATACCAATTGAAAGGCTTTTCCTCTATCAATAGTTAGGATTTATTCCAAGCGACATTCCGTGTAAATGGTGAAACAAACTCCGAAAATGGTTGTGATATTTTATCTTTTTCAGACATGATTAATTTTTCTTTTGCGATCGGAAAGTCAAATGAGAATTCGGGTGAATCACATGAAACTTCTATTTCACTTTCCTTATTATAAAGGGAATTAATTTTATAATTTACTAATGTATCATCAGTCATGGTTAAAAAACCATGCAAAAAACCTTCGGGTATGAATAATTGCTTGCCATTTTCTGCACTAAGCTCAAACCGTTCTAATTTTCCATAGGTTTGTGAACCAACTCTTACATCAACTATATAATCAATGATTTTACCCAAAGTTACTCTTAGTATTTTTGCTTGAGCAAAAGGTGGCTTTTGTGCATGTAAACCCCTGAATGTATATTTTTCTTTTGAAAGGGATTCATTTTCTTGGCAAAATTGATTTGATATTTTTATATGTTCATAAAAGCTATTTTTAAATGTTTCACTAAAATAGCCCCTATTGTCACCAAATCTTTTTGGTATTATAAGTTTCACATCTTTTATTTCAGTAGTAATTATTTCCATGATTGTTTAGTAATATAAATTTCAAATAGATAAAAGGGTGAATTTTGTTAAATATTGATTTGTTTTTACATTTAATGCTAGCGAGCTTTATAATTCTTATAAACCTTGTAATTCATATTGGTTTTATTATTGTTGCGGAACAAAGGCATTCAAAAGCCATAAGGGTTCCCTTTTTTAAGAATAATATCGACCTCACACATTTTGTATTTATACTTTTCCTCTGTGCATGGCTGATGTTTGCCCATATTGTTGAAATATGGATATGGGCTTTATTTTTTTTAAAACTTGGTCTATTTACGCATCTTGAACCCTCGCTCTATTTTTCTACCATAAGCTATACAACGGTAGGTTATGGTGATGTTGTAATTGGCCCTCCATCAAGAATGATGGCGGGTGCTTGTGCTTTTACTGGATTGATGATGTTTGGGCTATCAACAGCATATTTGTTCAAAAAACTAAGTGCTCTTCTTAGTGACTAGTTCTGTGTTATATTAAACAGCATTTTTTGAATAAGCAATAATTCATCTTTTACCCATTCATGCAATTCATCTTCATCCTTCTTTTCAAATCTTCTATAGATATCATTAATTTGATTGGAATCACATAATTTTGACAATGCCCATAAGCATGACGAAACCACCAAAGGACTTTCATCATCAAGTCGGGACATTAATAATGGGACATAGTCCTTGTTCATACTATTTCCCATTGCATAGGCAATGTTGCGCGTAAATCGTGTATATTTAATTCTTTTTACCGGTGATTTAGTAAAAAATGTTCGAAAGCTGGTATCATCAAAATTTATTAAATCGCTTAAATCCATATCAACAAGATCGTCTCTTGCTTTGAACTTTATAACATTCGAACTTTTAGCAAATTTATTCCATGGACAAACTGCAAGGCAATCATCACATCCGTAAATGCGGTTACCAAAAGATTCCCTATATTCTATTGGCCATGGGGTTTTGCATTCAATTGTATAATATGAAATACATTTTCTTGCATCAATTTGATATGGGGCAAAAATTGCCTCTGTTGGGCATGCTTGCATACATGATTTACATGACCCACAATGATCAATCTCTGGCTCATCATAATCCAATTCTATATCAAGGATAATCGAAGCCAAAAATAACCAAGAGCCGAATTCCCTTGAAACTATATTACTATGCTTACCCATCCAACCCATACCGGATTTCTGTGCAAGTGGTTTTTCCATCAAGGGAGCAGTATCAACAAAATACTTTTGATTTGATGGGTATAATTCATCAATCTCAATTCTTAACTGGCGTAAATTCTTTTTTAAAATATCGTGGTAATCCTGATTTAAAGCATAAACAGAAATAACGCCTTTATCAGGATTATTTATATGCCTTAATGGGTCAATATCTTGACCGTAATTTGAGCCAAGCATGACAATTGATTTTGCATCGCCCCATAGTACTTTTGGGTCGGCTCTTTTTTCTTTATTATCATACATCCATTGTAAATCAGCCAGATGTCCTGCATCCAATGCTTTGTATAATTTTTCTTTTATATCTGGATTTTGTGTTGCATCTGTAATTCTTACAACGTCAAAACCGTGTTTTAAAGCAAGCTCTTTGATCGAAATACTAATTTGTGTTTTAGTTGTATTTTCCAAATATGATTCCCCAAACTTGATTTCCCAAAGCCGAAATATTTTTGAATAATTGCTTTTAAAATATTCCTTGGTGAAATATTTTTGTCTTATTCTTTATTCAATTATTTTCTTATCGTTGAATGAGGAATCGTTAAAGGCAAGGAATGAAGGATTATCAAAACCACGTTCTTTTTTGAAATATGACAATCTTTTTAGATCTTTTGCATCAACAACATATCCACCTGCGCCCTCGACAATTGCCTGACCGGCAGAAGTATCCCATTCCATGGTTCTTCCAAATCTTGGGTAAATGTCGGCCTTACCATCACTTATATAACAAAATTTCAGTGATGATCCGGCTCCAATAACATTCTCAATATTATTCTTTTTAAGGAAATTTTCTGTTTGCTCGTCCCGATGCGAACGTGAAGTAATGGCGTGAACATTATCATGCTTTTTGACTTCTATTTTCGTGGCCTTCTCAAAAAAATTATCCCCAATCTGTGGGTCTTTCATACAATAAGAACCTATATCCTTGCCGCCAAAATATAATAAATCCAACGCTGGGGCATAAATGACACCAAAAACTGGGAATTTATCCTCTATCAAACCAATATTTACAGTGAACTCACCATTTTTTTTGATAAATTCCTTGGTACCATCAAGTGGGTCAACACAATAATATTTTTTATATTCTTCAGTAACTTTATCCAGATCAAGTGTTTCTTCGCCAATGAAAGGCAATTTAAATTCAGAATTTTGTAAATGTTCAAAAATAATTTTTTCACAATTAACATCCGCAATTGTAACCGGTGAACCATCAGATTTTTCATGGAAGTCTATTGGCTTATTATAAATTTCCATCGTTTCTATACCACCATGAATAGCCGCAGTAATTATTTCGTTATAATGTTGGTTCATCTTTGTCATATTTTTTGCTTTCGTTTGAACGATTTCATAAAGAAATGAAATTATCTTAGTAAAATATTAATTTTGAATAAATCTTAAAATATATTTGTAATCACTATCATTATTATCTATCAAGTCAGTAAAATTCAAAGATAACAATATATCATTAAATTCGGAGAGTATTTGTGAAAATAATTATTATGGGTGGTGATGGATTTTGTGGATGGCCAACCGCACTACATTTATCAAATAAAGATCATGAAATTATCCTAGTTGATAATTTATCACGAAGAAATATTGATATCGAATTAGAAGTTTCTTCGCTTACTCCTATATCTTCGATAAATGATCGAATTGATTGCTGGCATGAATTAACTGGCAAGAAAATAAATTTTTATAATTTTAATATTGCCAAAGATTATTATGAGTTACTTGCACTGCTAAAAGATGAAAAACCTGATGTAATTGTTCATTTTGCTGAGCAAAGGGCCGCACCATATTCAATGAAATCATCAAAACATAAGCGATATACAGTTGAAAATAATCTTTCGGCCACAAATAATATATTGGCTTCTATTGTTGAAAGTGATCTTGATATCCAGCTTGTGCATCTTGGGACAATGGGTGTCTATGGATATTCAACGATTGGTGCGACAATTCCCGAAGGGTATTTAAACGTAAAAATTGAAAATGATGAAGGACAGGATTTAAATCAAGAAATTTTATATCCAACAAATCCCGGTTCAATTTATCATATGACAAAATCACAAGATCAGCTTTTATTTGCGTTTTATCAAAAAAATGATGGCCTACGTATTACTGATCTTCATCAGGGCATTGTCTGGGGCACCCAGACCGAAGAAACCAAAATGCATGAAAAACTGATCAACCGTTTTGATTATGATGGTGATTATGGCACTGTTTTAAATCGGTTTTTAATGCAATCGGCCATCGGATATCCGCTTACTGTCCATGGGACAGGTGGTCAAACAAGGGCATTCATCCATATCCAAGATACAGTAAAATGTATTGAGCTTGCGATAAATAACCCACCAAAGAAAAATGACCGTGTGAAAATTCTTAATCAAATGACAGAAACGCACAAGGTAATTGACCTTGCAAAAATCGTAGAAAAACTTACCGGTTCTGAAATCTCTCTTGTAAAAAACCCAAGGGCAGAAGCAAAAGAGAATGAACTTAAGGTAAGTAATGAAAAATTTCTGGAACTTGGTCTTAATCCGATCACACTTGAAAATGGCTTGCTTGACGAAGTAACAGAAATCGCAAAGAAATATGTAAAACGGTGTGATATTGCAAAAATACCTTGTGTTTCATTTTGGAACAAAGAAACAAGTAAATAATTTCATATAAAATTGAATTTTACTATCTTGGTCACTATAGATAAAATATCGTTTACCCTCTTTATTTACTACGCCCCAAGGCGGGCTAGTTGATATATTTCCTTTATAACTTTTGATTTTGATCAAATAAATTAGGAGATATCTAAAATTTACAACCCATATTTAACCGGTAATTAAGCCTTCTATACTATATTAAATCTATCTTCTCCCCCAGAAGATACCACACACCCACAAGTATTGGCTGCATTCTTTGGAATGCAGCCTTTCTTTTTTTAAAAGCAAAAAGTTTTTATAAATTATAGGTTTTGTTAAAATTATTCTTTACTATAAAAAAAAATAAGCTAATAAAATAGTAGAAATATTCCTCGGTAGCTCAGTGGTAGAGCAAGCGGCTGTTAACCGCTAGGTCGCTGGTTCGAATCCGGCCCGGGGAGCCATTTTTCCCCTTTATTCTAAAATTAGTTACATTATACAATTTTGTGTAAATTTACTTTTACCTTAAAAATCATATTTATTATTTACAATAAAACTGTTATGTCCTTAAATATATTTGAAATTGTAAAATCATACATGTTTGATAGAAGTTAAACATATTTGAAATGGGATAATTATGGAAACGGTCTGTGCTTTATATAAATTTGTTGAACTTGAAACTAGCCTTGTTCAAAAATTACAAAATAAGCTTCTTAAATTTATGCAACAAAACAAAATCAAAGGAACAATTCTTTTGGCGACCGAAGGCATAAATGGAACAATCAGTGGTAGTGACGAAAAAATCAAATCATTCGTAAATTACGTCCAGGGAACAAAAATCGGTGAGTTAAAACCAAAATATTCATATTTTGATGGCGTTGCTTTCAACCATCTGAAAGTAAAAAACAAAAGTGAAATTGTAACAATGGGTGTTGATAAAATTGATCCCCTAAGCTTGGTTGGTGTTTATATTGATCCTGATAAATGGAATGATCTTATTACTGATGAAAATACAATTGTGATTGACACAAGAAATGATTATGAATTTAAAATTGGGCATTTTAAGAATGCGCTAAACCCCAATACAAAAAACTTTCGTCAATTTGTAACCTGGTACCTTGAAAATAAAGAAATGTTAAAGGGTAAAAACCTCGCACTTTATTGCACTGGTGGGATAAGATGCGAAAAAGCTACATCACTTTTATTGGCACATGGCGAAGAAAATGTATTTCATCTTAATGGTGGTATCCTTGCCTATATTGAACAAATTGCCAAAGAAGAAAGCCTTTGGTTAGGTGAATGCTTTGTCTTTGATAATCGTGTATCTGTTGACCATGACCTTAAACCGGGTAAATATGATATGTGCTTTGCTTGTAAAAATCCGATCACTGACGAAGATAAGAAATCTGAAAAATTTGCGTCTGGTATTTCATGCCCACTTTGCTTTGATATAACAAGTGATGAGAAAAAGGCATCTTTTACACAAAGGCAATATCAAATAGAGCTTGCAAAAAAACGTGGTCAAAAGCATTTATCTGCTCAGCATTAATTAATGCAATATCCATATCTTTATAATTTTCGTCGATGTCCTTATGCAATTCGGGCAAGATTTACACTTGCTTTATGTCAAATTGATTACCATATTTACGAGATAATCCTTAGGGACAAGCCTGCGTCAATGCTTGATCTTTCACCGAAGGGAACGGTACCTGTTTTTGTCAAGAACAAGGACGAAATCATTGATGAAAGTTTCGACATTTGTCTTTATGCGGTAAATAAAAATGATCCATTAAATATCTACCCAAAAGATAGTGATATATTTGATCAATATATTAAACTAAATGATGGAGAATTTAAACATAATCTTGACCGTTTTAAATACCCGGATAAATATGAAGTTGAAAACCCAAAGGATCATTTTTCAAAAGCAATGAATGCAATAAATCTATATGAAGAAATCCTTTCCCAACATGAATGGCTGGATAAAGAGTTTTCATTACTGGACATTATGATTTTTCCTTTTGTCCGGCAATTTGCCCATATAGATCGTGAATTATTCTTTGCACAGAAAATACCGAATGTAATAAATTGGTATGAAAAAATACATCAGTCAGAAATATTTCAGTATGTCATGGAGAAAAAACAACTTACGCAGGACCTGTCATCGATGGAGCTTTTTTCAGTTCCAAATTCATTGATCGAGGAAAGTAAGAAATATTTCAAATCTCAAAAGTAATTGAATATTTTTACATAAATAACAGAGCAGTATTATAAGTAATAAACGAACAAATATACGCAAACACAAAAAGCGCAAATATTGTTAATGTTACAAACGTCCAGCTATTACATTCCTTTTTCATAACACCGATAGTAGATATGCATTGCGGTGCAATGATGTACCAACAAAGGAAGCTCAGGCTTGTTGGTAATGACCAGCTTGTAGATACTATCTGTGAAAGAATTGTTTCTGTTTCACTTCCGGCCACCGAATAAACTGTTGCAAGCGAACTTATAATTACTTCGCGTGCCGCAAGTCCAGGCAACAATGCCACAGACATTTCAACCGAAAAACCAATCGGTTTTAAAATATAATATAAATATTCACCTATCTTACCGCCGATAGTTTCGTTAAAATTATTCGCACCAAGTGGGAATTGGATTAACAACCACATTACAAAAGTTGTAAGTAAGATTATTGTGAATATTCTTTGCAAAAACAATATTAGTCGTTGATAAATTTGCTGCGCCAATATTTTTAAATCTATAGACTGATATCTTGGCATGACCATGAATTGATCAATATCTTTTGATGCTTTGGCAAAAAACGAAATTATATAACCAACGATAAATGTAATTACCACACCAATCATATAAAGGGCAAAAATTGCCAGCCCTTGTAATTGGAATGGACCAATTAATTTCATCGGAACAATTGCACTTACAAGCAACACATATACCGGGAGCCGTGCAGTACACGGAATTAAGGGAATCAAGATCATTGTTAATAATCTGTCCCTATGTTTTGTTAAATGTCGGGTTGTCATAATGGCCGGTATCGCACATGCAAAACCTGACATTATTGGCATAAAGGATGAACCTTGCAAACCAATCCTTCGCATTAACCCATCCATCAGATAGGATGCACGCGCCATATATCCACTTGCTTCCATAAGATATATCGCAATAAAAAGCAAAACGACTTGTGGTATCAATATTATTATGGATCCAATTCCGGCGATGATAACATTATCAAGAAAATTTGATATTAATGATGGCAAAGGCAATAGGTTAAAAACAACTCCTAATTGCTCTACTAAATAAAGCAATAAATCAGACGGGTAAGGAGCAATGTAAAACACGGCCTGAAAAATTGTAAATATAACACCAAGGAAAATTGCCCAACCATAAAAAGGATGCAGTAAATATTTATCAATTTTTTGATCAACCAATTCTATTTTTGTTTTTGTAACTGACTTTGAATATATTTTGGTAACTTTGTCAGTTATGTCATCATATTCTTCATTTACATTTTCAAAAATATCAACTTGGTTTTGTTCCGTTTTTTTATCTTTTACAAAATCATCCGCAAAGAACTTTTTCATCGCATCTTTTAATGGTAAAAGACCCGAAGTCCGATTTGCATTTATGGTAATAAGTGGAACAGAAAGTAGTTCCCCCAATCTAGCTTCGTCAATTTTGATTCCGTCACGCTTTGCCATATCCATCATATTTATTATTAAAAATATGGGCCTATTTAGTTTTTTTAGGAAATAAAATAGATCAAGTTGAATTTCTAATTGTGTGGCATCAACGACAAGGAAGATCGCATCAATATTTGGGTTTTTAATTTCATCAAATGATATTTTTTCATCAATTGATATTGGTGGAATATTTTGTATCCCCGGGAGATCACTTATCTTATATTTATTATTATCACCAAGATGTTTGATTTCGCCCGTAACTTGTTCAACGGTTACACCGGCATAATTCCCAGTTTTAAACTTTCCAGATGTAAGATAATTAAATATCGTAGTTTTCCCATTATTGGGACGACCGACAAGTGCGATATTTATATTATTTTTATCCATTTAAGAAAGCTGATCAAGTTCAAGTTTTTGTAAAAAAGTACCACGCACGGCATATAAAGCATTACCATTTTTTATTTGAACTAGTCGATTGTTCCTGTAATTTTTGGTAAGAATCGTGATCAAACTGCCATTTGAAATACCCATTTGTCTGGCGATATTTTTAACAACCGGATGTATAGATTTCACTTTATATGATATGTTTTCCATGATGCCATTTAACAAAATAATATCTTAATGTAAATAGTAATTATTCGCAATAACAGAAATCTGTACTAAATTAATTTAAAAGTGTGATTGCTTTTTGTTTATCCAATGTGATTTGTTTTTTTAATTCATCGAAATCAGCAAATTTCTTTTCATCACGTAATTTAACAATTGGATATAATTCAACATATTTCCCATATAAATCACCGCCAAAATCAATAAGATGTGCCTCAAATCTTTTTGCGCTCTCACCGCTGACCGTTGGTCTTATACCGCAATTTGCAACAAATTTTATTGCATTTTCAATTTTAAAGCCGTAATGATCATCGTCAAAATCAGCTATTTTACAATAGCCCGCATAGACACCATTTCCGGGAAGAATTTGCTTTCCATTATCAATATTAATCGTTGGAAAACCAATTTTTCTTCCTAGTTGCTGGTTCTTCATAACTTTCCCTTTGATAAGCCATTTACGCCCCAAAAGCTTCTCGACTTTTTTAAAATCAGCTTTGTCAATTAACTCCCTGATAAAAGTAGAGCTAATTTTAACTTCCTTATCCAAAAGCAAATCCGTATTAACAAAAATTTTATCATTGTCTGCACAATAGGATTTAAGGAATTTAATATCCCCTGCTCGTCTGTGACCAAATTTAAAATCCGTACCCGCCGCAATTCCGTCAATATGATAATTATTAAAAATTATTTTCTTACAAAATTCTTTGGGGCTCATATTGGCTATTTTACTATCAAAAGGGATTGTGATAATTTTATCAACTGAATGATTTAAAAGATTTTTGTTCTTATCATTAAATAGCGAAACTTCATTCAATGTTGAATCAATCAAAAAATTTTCTTTGTCTTTATCAAAATAAAAATTTGGATGGGGATCAAATGTTATACAATATATTATTGCTTGATCGTGAATTTCTTTTATCTTTGAAACAAGCCTTTGATGTCCAATATGAAACCCATCAAAATTACCAATAATCGCAATAATTTTTTGTTGTGAATTTCCTGAGTGATTTTTCATTCATATGACCATTTGATTTAGTTTGAACAAACTATTCGTCATCTACCATTGTAATAAATCAGAAACATAATTTACTTCATTATCGGCCAAATTTGATCCGACCCCTGATTTAACATATAACACATCATATCCTGAACTCTTTGCGCCCAAAATATCGGTTTGGAAATTATCACCTATACAGAGTATCTCTGATTTTTTAATATCAGGAAAATATTTCCTTGCATGATCTAGGGCCAGATCATAAATCTCTGGGAACGGTTTTCCACAATATTCGACCTTGCCACCCATATTTTCATAAAATTCTGCAAGTGCACCAGCACAATATAATATTTGATCCCCATAATGAACAATCTTATCGGGATTGACACAAATCATAGGCAAATTATTTTGTAATGCATGAATAAAGAAATCTTCATAGTCATCTGGTGTTTCAGACATATCATTTAACATGCCTGTACATAGAATATATTCAGCTTGATCCAATGGAACAAACTTAATTCCAAGCGACCTGAATAAATCATCATCCTTTGATGGTCCAAGGCGAAAGGCAGGTTTATTTTTTTGTTTTGTGATTAAATGAATACAAACATCACCCGAAGTAACAATTTTATTATATGCTTTTGGTGAAAGTCTTATATGATCAAGTTGTGGCTTTATCACTTCTGATGGCCTTGGTGCATTTGTAATAATTATTACTGCCCCACCCTTTTTTGTGAAATTACAAAGTGCTTCATTGGACCCAGGCAATAATGCAATACCATTATGTATGACGCCCCAAGCATCACAGAATAATACTTTATAATTATCGGCAACTTCTTTTATACCATGTAGAAAATTCATAAAAATTCATAAATACTTTTTGTAACATATATAGTTTTTCTCAAAAAAAAATACCCCCTATTTTACATAGGAGATATTCTTTAGGGGGGTTATATTTTTTTATAAGCAGATATTTATATATCTTTTGGTAAAATATTAATTTCTACTCTTCTATTTTTGGCACGTCCCATTGCAGTTCGGTTATCATCAATCGGCATCGAAGAACCCATGGCTTGTATCGTAAATCGCGCAGGAGATACCTGTTGGGCAACCAAATAATTTGCTACATTGCTTGCTCTTCTATGTGAAAGTGCCTCATTATAAGAATCTTTACCTGTGGAATCTGTATGTCCGGTCACAATGATAGAAGTTTTGTTATATTCAACAAATATTTTTGCAACAGACGATAATACGGGATAAAAATTCGCTTTTACATTTGATTTATCATGGTCAAATGTAATTGATGATGGCATTACTAATTTAATTTCATCACCGACCCTGTCTACGGCCACTCCTGTCCCTCTTAGTTCCTGTCTTATTAATTCTTCTTGCTTATCCATATAAGAGCCAACACCGGCACCAATTGCGGCACCGACAACTGCACCGGCAATCGCATTTTCAGTTGCTTCTTTACCATCAGATGTCTGGCTAAGGGCACCCGCCGCGGCACCAATGACGGCACCCCAAATAGCTTTGCTTGTTGTGTTGCTTTTCTTCTCTTCTGTTGTGTATGGGTCGGTTGTAGATACACAACCATTTAAAACCAATAAACACAAAAGACCGGAACCAATAATTCCATTATATTTGACTTTTTTTATATTATTCATGTCTGCCTTAATTTGCTTCAACTTTATTTCTTATTTACAGTATCATCTATTATTCTGAATGATTTAGAATAATAACTTACTAAATGTTTTTTAATAATGTTGCCTATTCCCTAAATCTTTATTAATCCAGCGACTTGATTTAGCTGGTAATCATACTATGTTGTCGAATGTTTAAACTATTTAAAATATTTACCAATCACCCAAATTCTGTAAATGAAACTTACTGGCAACATTTATTATTTGCCCTAAAGGTCGGGTTTAAAATGTTAACTGGATTTTTTTATTGTTTCATTCACGCTTTCTTCCCATTTTTATTTAAAAACAGCGCTTCGAAAATTATCAAAGAACTGCATTCTTATGTACAAAAACGTGATGATTGAGTTTGATAGTGTTTTTAATTCAAAAAATATCAATTTAGTACTTGAAATCTACGCATATCTACACCATTTAAGGGAAAGAATTCGTACCAATGGGAGTTATATATGAAATTTAAACCGTTACATGATCGTGTATTAGTTAGAAGAATTGAAGAAGATGAAAAAACCAAAGGTGGTATAATCATCCCTGATTCAGCAAAAGAAAAACCACAAAAGGGTGAAATAGTCGCCATAGGAACCGGAACAAAACTTGAAAATGGTACTGTTACACCACTTGATGTTAAAAGTGGAGATATGGTACTTTTCGGTAAATGGTCAGGCACAGAAGTAAAAGTCGGCGATGAAGAATTATTGATAATGAAAGAATCAGATGTTCTTGGGATTATTGAATAACCACATCACGCAACATGATAAAAACCGGATCGATTGATCCAAAATTTGATTGAACACTCAATCAATACCAAAACAACAAATGTAAGAAATTAAGGGAGAAATAAATGTCTGCAAAAGAAGTAAAGTTTGGTACCGAAGCCCGTGAAAAAATACTCAAAGGGGTGGACACACTTGCTAATGCGGTAAAAGTTACACTGGGTCCAAAAGGACGTAATGTCGTAATTGACAAATCTTTTGGTGCTCCACGCATCACAAAAGATGGTGTTTCAGTAGCAAAAGAAATCGAACTAGAAGATAAGTTCGAAAATATGGGCGCACAAATGGTGCGTGAAGTTGCATCAAAAACAAATGATGAAGCGGGCGATGGTACAACTACTGCTACTGTTCTTGCACAATCATTCGTTCGTGAAGGCATTAAATCAGTTGCTGCGGGAATGAACCCGATGGATATCAAACGTGGTATTGATCTTGCAGTTGGTCAAATTATTTCAAATATCAAGCAAACGGCTAAACCAATCAAAGGTTCAGATGAGATCGCTCAGGTTGGAACTATTTCATCAAATGGCGAAGCATCAATTGGCGAAATGATTGCCAAAGCAATGAGCAAAGTCGGAAATGAAGGCGTAATAACTGTCGAAGAAGCGAAATCATTCGAAACCGAACTTGAGGTCGTTGAAGGAATGCAGTTTGACCGTGGTTATTTGTCACCTTATTTTGTAACGAATACAGAAAAGATGACTACTGAATTGGATAATTGTTTAGTTCTTTTACATGAAAGTAAATTGACATCATTACAACCAATGCTTCCACTTTTGGAATCAGTTGTTCAATCAACAAAACCATTATTGATCATTGCCGAAGATATCGAAGGCGAAGCACTTGCAACTTTGGTTGTGAATAAATTACGTGGTGGATTAAAAATTGCTGCTGTTAAGGCACCTGGATTTGGTGATCGTCGTAAATCAATGCTCGAAGATATTTCTGTGTTAACTGGTGGCCAACTAATATCTGAAGATATTGGTATCAAGCTTGAGAATGTAACACTTGATATGCTTGGAACCGCAAAGCGTGTTTTGATCAACAAAGAAAATACAACAATTGTTGATGGTGCTGGCGATAAAGCTGACATAGAAGCAAGAACAAAACAGATCCGTGCCCAAATCGAAGAAACTTCTTCTGATTATGACCGTGAAAAACTTCAAGAAAGACTTGCTAAACTTGCAGGTGGAGTTGGAATTATCAAAGTTGGTGGTGCTACTGAAATAGAAGTGAAAGAACGTAAAGACCGTGTAGAAGATGCATTAAATGCAACAAGAGCTGCGGTTGAAGAAGGTATCGTCCCTGGTGGCGGAACAGCTTTATTATATTCAGTTAGATCAATAGACGGTCTAAAGGGCGACAATGCTGACCAAGATGCAGGTATTGCGATCGTAAGACGCGCATTAGAAGCACCGATCAGACAGATTGTTGAAAATTCTGGATGTGAGGGTTCTATCATCGTTGGTAAATTACTTGATCAAGATAAAAATACTTTTGGCTTTAACGCACAAACCGAAGAATATGGCGACATGATCACAATGGGTATTGTTGACCCTGTGAAAGTTGTAAGAACTGCGTTACAGGATGCTTCCTCTGTATCTGGCTTGCTTATCACAACCGAAGCTATGGTTGCTGATAAACCAAAGAAAGATGGCGGTCCTGCGGCTCCTGACATGGGCGCTATGGGCGGCATGGGCGGCATGGGTGGAATGGGCGGAGGCATGGGCTTCTAGAACATTTACCAAAACTAATTTAAAAGAGGCAATCAATTTGGTTGCCTCTTTTTTTATCAAATATTTACTGCACAAATATTCTGATTTTTTGTGTTCAATTTAGATTCATAAAAATAATTTATTTTAGTATTTAAGAATTTTAGATCAGAAATTTTTACCATTGATTAAGACAAAATAATTATAGATACAGGACTGTTTAATAACTCTTTTTTTTGGAAAATTTATGAGTATTATTTTTACCTATTTCATATCTTCTTTCATTACATTATTTATTGTAATTGATCCGATCATGGCGGCACCTATTTTTGCCAGCCTTACAAGACAGGAAACACCAAAAAAACGATTTTTCATTGCCCTAGAGGCCGCAACAACTGCATTTGTAATTTTGATGCTTTTCGGGTTTTTCGGTGATTTTGTACTTAAGCATATTGGTATTTCCTTTGCCGCATTCCGTACCTCGGGTGGGTTTTTATTATTCCTTATGGGCTTTAATATGTTCTTCAACCCTGATGATCAGCTGGAGGCAAAGACACCCGGTCCAAATGCATCAAGCCGTGACAATATCGCATTCTTTCCAATTGGTATGCCAATCCTCGCAGGACCCGGATCAATAGCAACGGTAATGCTTTTAATGGCCGGTGAAAATGTTTATGGCATAATTACACCAATTGTTGTTACCGCATCGGTTATGCTTACACTTTCAATTGGAATAGCAATTTGTTACTTCTCTGGATATATTTCACATGCACTTGGACGTACAGGTATGAATATGGTTTCAAGGGTCTTGGGAATGTTCTTGATGGCTTTATCCACACAATATATATTTGATGGTCTAGCAGAAGGTCTTTTGAATAATATCCTGATCAAATAACTTTATCAGTGACAATCACAGAATACAAAATTTATATAAACATTTCATTCAGTGTAATGATATAGCTCTGGGCTGTGGGTCTGACTGAAGGGTTCTGGTCTGATGATGGTCTGGACTATGACATTGAGAAAGGTTTTTGGTCACGGTTCTTGGGCTGTGGTTCTGGGCGTATGGTCTTGAAGAAAGGTTTTTGGTCACGGTTCTTGGGCTGTGGTTCTGGGCGTATGGTCTTGAGATGGAACTCTTGGTATGTGGACTTAGTTTATGTAGAAAGATATTCTTTGATTTTTTTAACCGCCTCATCAAAAGCGATTGAAAACTGGGCTGGTCTTTCCTCTTTCCAAACTGAATGTTCATCAATATTCTCAGCAAGCTTACGACCAAGATCCATATCTTTTACCTCAATGATTGATTTTGATCTTTCTTCTTCGCCTTCGATAAGAACTAATTTCACATTTCGTTTATCGGCATATTTCATTTGTGCCTTCATGCCGGCACTGCCGGGATAAACAAAAACATTTATATTTTCATCACGTAATTTTGATGCCATTTGTAAATATCGTGAAGCCTGATCATTATCCATATTGGCAATCATCACTAGATTATCATCATTTGAAATTTCACTTTCTAATAATGAAATTATTCGTGATACACCAAAAGATGCACCAATCGCAGGAATATCCTGATTGATAAATCGTCTTATAAGATTATCGTATCTGCCGCCGCCGGCCACTGCACCAGAAAGTTCTTTTCCTGTATTTTTATCGGATAAAATAGTTTCAAATACCGTACCCGTATAATAGTCCAAACCACGTATAATGGACACATCGAATTTGCAATATTGTTCGATGCCAAGTTTACTCGTCATATTTTGAAGAAATTCAATATTGGAAATGGCTTTTTTGCCCTCTTCGCTATCACCAATTATTGCCGCAAGCTTTGAAATATCATCTTTATTTTCAAATTTAAGTGATAATAGATTTACAATTTTATCAATGTCATTTGATTGTAAATTTGCGCCCTTTGTAAAATCACCACTGCCGTCTTTTCTTCCCTCACCGAGCAAGGAAATAACGCCCTCTATGCCAAGTCGATCTAACTTATCAATTGCACGAAAAATAGTAAGAACATTTTCATCATTAACATCGGAAAGATTATTAATAACCGTAGAGGCTATATTTCGATCTGAATAATGTGTTTTAAAATCATAATCTGAAAATAACTTATCAGAGAATAGTGAGGATAGGATTTGTAAAATTTCCACATCGGCTATGCCAAAAGGTGCACCGACAATATCAATATCATATTGCAAAAACTCACGGAAGCGACCGGGCCCTGGTTTCTCGTTACGGTAAACAAGTCCGTTTTGTCTTCGCTTAAATGGCCGTGGAACTTTATCAAAATTCTCTGCGACAAATCTTGCTAATGGTGCAGTTAGATCATAGCGCATTGACAACCAATTTTTTTCATCCTCGATTGAAAATACTCCATTTCCTGGACGATCAGTATCAGGCAAAAATTTACCAATTGTACGTGACCATTCAAAAGTTGGTGTTACCAAAATATCATAGCCATAATTGTCAACAATATTATCAATAATTGAAACAAGATTACTTACCTGTTTATTATATTGTCCAAGATGATCTTCGAAACCTTTTGGTTTGTTCGCCTTGATTAATTGTGATTTATTTTCGTTTTTTTTGCTCATTATTTATCTTTACTCTGATTATTTAACCATTCCAGATTGCTTGTGCTAAATTCATCAACTGGCTTTCCCTGTGACACTGCTTTGTTATGATTAATTGCCAGCTTTTTACCAAGCTCTACACCATATTGATCAAAACTATTTATTTCCCAGACCAAACCCAAAATCATTGTTTTATATTCATAAAGGGCGATAAGAAAACCCATAGTAAATTCATCAACCTTATCAATTAATATTGATGTAGACGGACGATTTCCAGGAAAATAATCCTTGGCTATGTTATTCTTGTCATTGATATCGAAATCCGAACCAAAAGCAAGTGCCTGTCTTTGGGCAAAATAATTTGCCAATAATTGATCATGATGATCATTATTATATTTTGCTTGTGAAGGAACGATAAAATCAATTGGAATTGATTGCGTCCCTTGATGCAAAAGTTGAAAAAAGCTATGCTGGGCATCCGTGCCGCTTGAACCAAAAATAACGGGGCATGTTGGATAATCAACTAAATCCATATTTTTATCAATGGACTTGCCGTTTGATTCCATCTCTAATTGTTGTTGATAAAGTGGGAAATTATTTAACAATGTTGTATAGGGTATTGTTGCCTGTGAACCCATATTTAAAATATTACTATTTATGATCGTACAAAAGGCCATCATCATTGGCATATTATTTTCAAAGCTTTCAGACATGACATGATCATCGACCGTCTGTGCACCAAGTAATAAATTATCATAAGCTTTATCATTTGAAAATAAAATATATGGCATCGAAACAGCAGAAAAAACTGAATATCTTCCACCTATCCATTCAAAGAATGGAAAAACTCTTTCATCATTAATTCCGTATTTAATTGCATTTTCAGGTGAAGCAGTAGCTGCAATAAAATGTTTGGCAATTATTTCTTTTTTGGTTTTGTTTGGAAATGATTGTTGGAACAATTTGATAACAGAATTTGCATTGGTAATGGTTTCAATTGTTGTAAATGTTTTTGATGTTACACAGACTAATGTCTGATCAAGTTCTTCCATATTGATTTTGTTAAATTCATCGCCATCAATATTGGCAATAAATGTAATTTTTTCATTTTTATTTTGTGGCAATAATGCTTCACATAGGATTTTTGGACCAAGGAATGATCCCCCTATTCCAATATGGATAATCCTTGTAATCGGTTTATCCGTTATACCCAATAATTTCTTTGAACCGAATTTTTCTTTGAAATCATAAATCACGTCCTTTGATTTTGAAATAGTTTCTTGGACAGATTTAAAATTCTCAACCGGTTTGTTATACCGCATAAGATAATGCAAAACTGATCTTTGCTCGGTATAATTTGCTTTTTCACCCTCAAATATTTTTTTTAAAGATCCTTTTATTTTTAAATCGTCAAAATAATCTTTGCCAAGTTTTAGCATTTCATCATCAATAAATTGCATTGAAAAATCACAACATATCTTATCAATATTTATTCTATGATGATCCCTGCTTTCTTTACCCCAAAGGTTTTTCAATCCCTTTTGTTCTAATGAAGAGGCGTGGCTTTGTAATTTTTTTGGTAAATTTTTCATAAGATCATTCGTTTAATAGTTTTTCAAAACTTTTTTGATTTGGT
Organism: Armandia brevis; assembly: GCA_035585475.1. NCBI lineage: Eukaryota > Metazoa > Annelida > Polychaeta > Opheliidae > Armandia > Armandia brevis. The sequence goes on along the minus strand of JAXGGS010040888.1, from coordinate 2,516 downwards.
ATCTGTGGTAGTAATATAGGCTTTTGATTATTCTTTGGATAAAATACATAAAGTGGTACTCCGGGTGCTGAGAATGATTTTAAATAATTCTCGATAATCAGATCCTTTTTTGTAAAATCGGCTTTCATATAAACAATTCTATTATCGCTAAGTAAGCGCGTAAATCGTTTTGAATTAAATAAAATTTGTTCATTATATTGACAAGTAATACACCAATCAGCCGTTACATTTACAAATACATAATTATTACTTTCTCTTTCTTTATTTAACAATTGTTCATCAAATTTTACAAATGTGCTTTGTTGGTTTTCTTTTCCTAAATTATTACCAATATATGCCCAAACAAAAACACCCATGACAAAATATATTAATCTTATACTTTTCCATTGTGTACTTCCCGCAGTAAAACCAAAAAGCCATGCGACCATAATGACGGCCATTATCCCAATGGTAACAGGCATCATATTACTTATATCGGTTTGTTTTATCAAAATCCAAAAAAGCCACATTACTGTTATCAATAGAGGAAAAGAAAATAACTGCTGAAGGCGTGTCAACCACTCACCGGGACGTGGCAAAAGCCAAACAAATATTCCTATTTTTTCTTTTAAAACAAAAATCAACATCATCGGTAAACTAAGACCAAAACCAATAAATGCAAAAATAATTGGTAAATAATAATTACCATTTGAGAACGCAAATAAAAGAGGGATTGAAAGGAATGGTCCTATACAAGGCGTTGCTACAATGAACGTTAAAAACCCATTCGACATTTGTTGGAAGAAACTAAGTTTTGCTAATTTCTTTATAAAATTAGGCATTTTTATATGTCCGTAAAATGACGGGAAATGGAACACTCCAAGCATTTGCAAAATCAACAAAGCAAAAACACTTATTAAAACATAGATTACCAATGGAGTTTGTAAATGAGAACCAAAGCCAATATAGCCACCCTGTTGTGATAATTTCATCACAACATATGCAAGTATTTGCAAAGGGATATTAATACCAATAAAATATCCCAAGGCACCAATATATGAAATTATCTTATCTGCATCTTCAATATTATTTGCTATTTTTTTAGTCATCATATTGATTTTTAAAAACAGCACAGGGAATACGCATGGCATAAAGTTCAATACGACACCCCCGATAAAAGCCAATAAAAGAATAATTATGATTGAAGTATTTTCAGTATTGTTGTTTGTTTGAAAAGAGAGCAATACGTCTTCTGGTATATCAAGATTAGATTGTTTATACATATTTATAGAGAAGGCTTTTTCATCTTCGCCATCCTTTATCACCAACAGACCACTTCCAAGTGCATATAATGAATTTTTAGTACTTTCATTTTTTACAATTAATCCGTATAGAGATCCATCCTTTATGTACCATTTTTGATCACGGTTATTAATAATCTCATTTAAAGCAAAAGGAAAAAACCAAACATTCTTTTGAATGTTTTCTTCATTTATACTGTCAAATATGTCTTCATTTGAAATTTGCAGTAACCAATTATCTTCATAATCATATAGATTTACATCTTCGTTTACACGTTTTATATTCTTGTCTTGAAGATCAAAGGCAATTTTAAAAGGCGTATAAAGAGGGTTAGTTTTTTCCTCATCCCCTATTGCGAATGGGAATAAAAATGACTTTGATTGTGGTATACAAATATCTTTGCACACCAACCAATCTACTTTTATTTCAATATTCTTTTCTGTGTGTTTTTGATCCGTAACTAATTGATAGGCCATTGAATAAAAGCCTGTACCTTTATGACCATAATCCATCAAAGGCGGTAATGAAATCGTTTCGGGAATAGGGTATATTATTTCACTTGTAACAAATTGTTTATCATTCGGAAAAGAAATAGAAAGTGGAAGACCGCTATCACCGGGATTACGCCAATATACATGCCAGCCATCTTTCACTCTTAGCCTTACAATTATATTGCCATTTCCATTTGTTACTTGTTGTAAATGAGAAACCTGTAAACTAGCATCAACCTGATTACTTTGAGCATTAACAATATTATTGATTGAATAATTTGATAATTCAGTTTCTTGGTTATCATCATCCGATGAAACTGAATTATTAGAAGTTTGTGCAACATTAATTGATGATATATAGTTCCCCTTACGCGAAGAGAAACTATCATCAGTCTTATTAAATTGTTCTGTATTTGCTACAACTGAATTGCTAAAGAACACTAATATATAAACAAAAATTGATATATTAAAGAACTTCATAATTCCCATTTAGATGGTGAATTTAACTGAAAGATAGTTAGTTATCTTTTTGTGTTTCAAACATATTACTTGAGTTTAGATTAAATCTTTTTGCTTTTCTTGCAAGTAAAATACGCCAATTAGACATCGATGAAAGGTGCGCATAAAGCAATGGCAACATATGTGAAGCCCTTAATTCCAAGAATGCATCGTTACTAAGGTCATTTAATTTCTTTTCATCGACACCAATATATGTCGCGAATGGTTTTTGTTCTGTTTCGCCTT